>JACXGI010000583.1:100355-115503 GCA_016801175.1 Esox masquinongy
TGTGGTATAGGGGGGTCAGATGCTGTCAGTGTCCTTGTGGTGTAGAAGGGGAATGCAGTATACAGACGTCAGTAATTGTTGCCTTGCTTGGAAAGGCAGTTCAGTTGAAGACATGATAGAAGACAAGTGGATTTAGGCTGCCCTCTGCTGGACAATCTGTTTCATTACATAATTTAAAGAGGCCTGGGTCCAACCCAAAACCGTAATTGTCTCATCATGAAGTAATCATGCTTCACAGTGGGAAAAGATCAATTTTTAGTGTGTGGTGCTTGCCATACTGGGGTTGTAGGTTCATAAAGGTTTCCAGTCACTACTCTAAGTCTCTCGGGATAAGAGGGTCTGTAAAATGGCGACACTAAAAACCACAAGCGAGCTCAAGTTGATTTAACAACAGTTGACATGGGACTCTGTAGACAGTAGATATAGTCACAGATCGTTTATTCCGTTAACTATGTTTTATTACAAACATGTAAAAATATGTGCGTGTAGAGAGATGAAAAGGTTGGAGCCTTTCAGCCTTACAGCGTTGTATTATGAAGTCAAGCATTATAAGAGGACGAGAAGCTTCATAGTACATGAGGAATAACTCTGACTATATCTTATTACACTGACATATTGCTATGACAAACTTATCTTGTTTTGTTCTTCAGGTAGGAAAAGTTTACAGCATGGACAACAATGATAAAGCTAAAATCAAACGTGTCACTTTCATGATAGCGGCCTGTAAATAATATTCAACTCAAATAGGAGCCCGTCTTTAATCCTTTTGGGCAGTTTTCCCATCTCTCATCCTGGAATATCTCCAGGGGTGCACATTTTATTCCATCACTAGCACACATGACTAAACTAATCATTAAGCCAGGGGAAGGTAACTGCGGGTCTGACACATTTCTGGTTTTTGTTTCTACCTGCTAGTTAATTGCCCTTGGTCTGATTAGAAGAGGATGAATACCAGAAGTATTTCAGCGCTCCAGGAACTAAGATGCCTTCCCACTGATTCATTGAATTAGGTGTTCCAGTATTGAGCTGTAACAGATATGAGAAGTCCTTTTGGTTGAGAAAGGGGGTTTATTGGAGTAGGGGAAGCCATACAATATTCTGTTGCTAGGGAGGGGGTGCGCTAATCATTTCGGAGAAGCCAGGTGGGGGCGGAGCCGTGGGCGTGGCTGAAATAGCTCCACCACCATGGCTTCTCGAGCCTCTCCCCTCTGTTCTGGTTCTGCTCGCTGTTGGAGTAGCGCTCAAAGTGGTTGTAGGGGTCGAAGCGCTCGTAGGTCCCCATCGACGGGATGTCGTGGTCCTCCTCGACCTCAGGCTCCACCATGGCCTTCTCCAGGACAAAGTCCACACGGCCGGCCTTCTGCATGTGTGCCGGCAGGCGGACCTTCTTCATGGCTTTCGTGTAGCCCGGTGCATAGGCAGTCAGGATGTGGATGCCGGAAGTTAGAAGACGCCAGTAGTCACCATTTTCGGCTAGAAATAGGAGTAGGGGTGTCGGCTTAAAGGTTACACACATCTTAAATAGGAGGTGACCATCATTTTACACAGTTAAAATGCACTCTCAGGAATAAAGTTTCTAACAGAGTTCTATGGCTGTTGCTGTGGGGGAATCCTCTGAATAACCTTTTTATGATTCCAACAGGAGCTTTTTTTGTTCCAGGTAGAATTTTATTGGTTCCAGTTGAAACCATTTTGTCAACAGGCACAACACCTTTGGTTTCCAGTAAAACACTTCTGGGCTCCATGTAGAACCCTATCCACAGAGGATTCGAAATAGGGTTCTATCTGGAGCCAAAAACAGTTCTAATCTGCAAAAAGCCTTTTTTGGAACCCTTTTTTTCCTGAAATGTATGATTTATTGGCGCTTTAGTTTGGTACTAAATGTAACTAGAATCGGCAAAGCTATCTTGTCACCAAATCCCTACCACTCAGATTCCCCAAACATACTGCCGAAGAAGACCAAGAACTCCGTATAGACAATACCTGTGGTGATGTCATGTCTTATTCCTTTGACAGATATCCTTGCCCCTTTGATGCCATTCCCGTGTGCATCCTTGACTATTCCCTTTATCCCGCGGTGGACCTGGGAATCATTGGAGGCAGGGTAAGTGGAGATGTCTTCTCAAACATATGAATAGGAGTGACTGAAAACAGAAGCATTTATGGGAGGAATGTTCTGGAATGAAACGCTGGCTTCAGAGTCACTTACCGACTCCATGAATGTGAGTAGAGCCTCTTTGTTGTCCTGCCAGCTAGTGTATAACTCCTCCTCAGCTGGGAACTTATCACAACCCAGTTCCACCGTCACCTCAAAACAGTTTGTGTGGAGGTAGTTGAAGTCCTGCATACCTGGCCATGTGACCACAGGAAATGGTTAACTGCCAATCAAACAACAAGCTTGCCATTGCCATAATCCATACAGAACGCCTAGAAGCACCACCAGGTGGTGATCAGACTTCACCCACTTAGCACTAGTGATGGCCATTCTAGGCTTCATTACCGTTCTTCTAGCAGCAGGATATTATGCTAACAGCGCTAACTCAGATTTTCTTTTTCAAAATAAAAGCCATCATTGAAATATATAAGGCAATATAATTAACAATCTAGTCTGTACATTTTATGTTTAATGTCCGTTCCAATGTTATTCTTGTCTGTTCTTTTTCACAGATTGTTAACAATATTGCCTTATAAATTTCAATGATGGCTTTTATTGTGATAAAGAAAATCTGAGTGCTGCCAGCATAATATCCTGCTGCTAAAACAACGCTAATGAAACCTCGAATGGCCACCACTACTTAGCACTCTATGGGCACATTTTTAAAGTGCTGTTATTCACTTTCACAGTCCTGGATAGTTTTTTTTCTGATTTGAACGGATTCTGTTTTTTTCTTTCACTTACCTCCCGCAAAGCTGTACCACTGTGCTCCATTAATGATGCCGTCCTGACCAGCGCTCCCGAAGCTCCCGCACCTTTCAGAGTTACTTCCTGACATAGTTGCGTGGGCGTCTGCATAAGTTCTTGCTATCTGCTTAAATACCTAAAGCAAAAATAATACATATATCTATGCACATCTCTCTGCTGTAGATACAGTACTTCAGGACATACAGTTGAGTTACACTGCCTGCACGTTGGAGAGTGCTGTTGTCCTATTGACTTTTGCATTCTGCTGTCAGTCCGGCTCACCAGTTCATCCGGTGTGGGGGAGAACATCTTCTGCTCCAGCGGGTGCCTGGAGAGGTCGAAGGGGTAGGACACCACCAGCTCCCCTCCGTGGAAGTTAGCTGAGAGCACAAAGGGAAGGGACCTGATCCACTTCATTACCGCATATGTCTCCGGGGCCACCTGTGCAATTTCACCCACGAAGACATAATAACAACTGAAGGTTTTTATATGTTCTGCTAGGCAACAGTGTTCGCGAATGGATGGCACAACAAGGTCAAATCAGGTAACGGGTGTTTAAAACCCAAGGAAAAGTTAATGGATGATTTTGGAGATGAATTCAAAACTAGGAATCTGACGTCTGGTAAACAAAAATTCAAATAAATTTGAATACAGCGATTCGCCGGTTCCAGACTATGTAGCAGCAAGCAGTGAAACAGGAAGGCATAAAAAAACAAAACAGTGGCACATTACACAGGACAGCACAGTGCAGCTGATCCACAATGCGTCATTGCTATTGGATTCCGTGTTTTATGCACTTGGTGAAAACATGTTAATGTCATGGAGATCAAGTATATGATCTTTTCTATGAAGTATACATGTATTTTTTCCCTTTAAGTAGAAATGCATATCTAATCAAACAATGTCTGTTTGTGAGTGTCACTAAATGTTTCTATGAAACATTCTGGATGAATGAAAATAGATTAACAAAACATTGTTATAGCGCCATCAACAGGCCAACTGAGGTGCCACACGGCATGATATCTTCAGGACAGGAGTTGGACATGTATGTGGCTTTGCATGGCTATAGGATATTTTTTTCAGGATTGAGAGCTGTTTGTGTAATGGTGGCCACAAATGACTAAAATTACCATTTATGGGAATGCTATTTCCCTATTTTTCAACCAATCAACTTTTCCTTCGAAGTTATACTAGAGAAGGGTATTAAGTATATGAATACCAACCCACAAGTCAATCGGACCAAAAGTTCATGAGAAGAAGACTTTTAAAGGTTTTCCCAAAATTCAAAATGGCGGGTAATCCAAGATGGGAGACTTTATGGGTCCCAGAGGAAAAATGGTTCCCCATGAGGAATGGGACCTTCATGAGAATCCTCAACATTTTGGGTGATAAGGGATGATTGGGCTGTGTTCAAGCTGTTCAACAGGCTGTTGCTAGGTAACCATGCAGCGGATCCACCCCATCAGGTTATTTATTTCAATTAGCCACCATACCTACATGTGTACAAATTCTGGTGAGTTTTCACCAAACAGAACAATCACTATAAATGTTTAAAAGGGAGAATAATAAAAACCAGCACAAAAACAATAGGTTTCCTGCAGCTTTGCTGCCTGGATCCTTAACAAGATAATTCTAAATCATTTCGCTGACACTCTAATCCCAAAATTGGAAACATTATTGATTGTATGCTTTTTATTTTCCAGTAGCATAAAATCACACGCAAAACGCAAGCATAGATGTTACTGGGTAGGAATTCATACTGTACCTTACCAAACCAGTAAGAGTCTGGGATTGGGATGTGGTCACTACGGAAACGCCTGTGTCTGCGTCGGCTGTAGGCAATGTTGGTCAGGTCCGGGAAGTTCCTGTTCAGGTCAATGTTCTGGGCGTTTTCTCTACCCAAGGTCCAGCCGTGACTGTAAGTCTGAAGGAGTCACAGAGAGGTGGTTAGAATGCAAGTCAAGGCAGCATTCTAACCACCCAGTGACTTGAAATAAGTCACAGAGAGGTGGTTAGAATGCAAGTCAAGGCAGCATTCTAACCACCCAGTGACTTGAAATAAGTCACCGAGAGGTGGTTAGAATGCAAGTCAAGGCAGCATTCTAACCACCCAGTGACTTGAAATAAGTCACAGAGAGGTGGTTAGAATGCAAGTCAAGGCAGAATTCTAACCACTCGGTGACTTGAAGTCAGTCACAGTCTAAACCAAAGGCTCGTAGGCGTTTCGAAATCGTGGGTTCAACCCACCTCATCGTTCTCGGGGTCGTTGGTGCCCTGCACCTCGGCGGCGGCCAGCTCGTAGCCGTCGGGATTCATGGAGGGCAGGATGTGGATTCGTGTGGTGTTGATCAGGGTCTGAATGCGGGGGTTCCCCAGCAGGTACTCTGAACACAGGTACTGGGCCAGGTAGATCAACAGCTGCCGACCCAGAACCTCGTTCCCGTGCATGTTGCCTATGTACTTCATCTCAGGTTCAACTGTTGATATGAAGCAACAGGACAGGGGTGCATTTAGCATGTATTCAATCAGACCCTGGAGGGGAATTGTCTGCATTTCTAGGGAGACTTGGCCAAGGCAGAAGCATACAGTCATGTGAAATGTACACTGAAGTCACATTGGCCCTGGTTAACCCGTGGATACAGACGGACTAATTGATGGCACTGAGTGATAAACGGGGTGTCGTTTTGGAAAAAGCCTTCCTACAGTGCTACATAGACGACCGTCGGCACGTACGCAGCTCATGAACACCAGGGTTGTTGGAGAACTCAATCACCAGCAGGTCTTTGCCCTCCACACTGCGACCAATGCTGTAGGTGGTGGCAATGTTGGGGCACCGCTCGGCCGTCTTCTTCAGGACGCTGTTCATCTGGGCGTTGGAGTGGTAGCCGAACTGGATGATGGTGTACGGGTCCTCCAGCCCACCGTATATGTCATCCTGGGCTTCATCCTTTGTCACTGTGATATAGGAGGAAGGGACCATTTACCATAAGGATTTGTGAAAGCATTTAATGTAATTCATAAACCATTATAATTGTGATTTCTCACTCGTGGCCATTACCTTAAAGTGTCAGTAGTGTTGCAAGTCAGTTATGCCACAGGCAAATTTAAAAGCATAACAGTGCTTCTTTAAACGTCCTGTGTACCTCACTGAATACTGCAGCCGCCTTCAATGACACAATGGTCAGAGGTCAACAGACTCGCAGGCTCTCCTCAGGTTTCTGTTTTTGACTTGTGTGTGGTGCATCTATGTAACCAATGTACAGTTGTGCTCAAAAGTTTGCATACCCTTGGAGAATTGGTAATATATGTACCATTTGTAAAGAAAACATGAGTAAGCAGGCAAAACACGTCTTTTATTTCTTATGGGATTCATATTCCATTGTAGGTCATAACAAAATGGCACAATCATAAAACAAAATATGGCAAAATAGAAAAAAATGAACTGACCCCTGTTCAAAAGTCTGCATACCCTTAGTTCTTAATACTGTGTATTGCCCCCTTTAGCATCAATGACAATGTGCAGTCTTTTGTAATAGTTGTCTGAGACCCCGAATTCTTGCAGGTGGTATAGCTGCCCATTCGTCTTGGCAAAATGCCTCCAGGTCATGCAAAGTCTTTGGTCGTCTTTCATGAACTGCACGTTTGAGATATCCCCAGAGTGGCTCGGTGATATTAAGGTCAGGAAAATGTGATGGCCACTCCAGAAACTTAAACGATTTCTGCTGTAACCACTGGAGGGTCAACTTGGCCTTGTGCTTAGGGTCATTGTCATGCTGGAAAGTCCAAGAGCGTCCCATGCGCAGCTTTCGTGCAGAAGAATGCAAATTGTCTGCCAGTATTTTCTGACAACAGGCTGCATTCATCTTGCCATAAATTTTCACAAGATTCCCTGTGCCTTTAGAGCTCACACACATCAGTGAGCCACCACCATGCTTAACAGTGGGGATGTTATTCTGTTCACTATAGGCCTTGTTGACCCCTTTCCAAACATAGCGCTTATGGTTTTGACCATAAAGGTCTATTTTGGTCTCGTCACACCAAATTACAGTGTGCAAGAAGCTGTGAGGCATGTCAAGGTGTTGTCGGGCATATTGTAACCGGGTTGGTTTGTGGCATTGGCACAATAAAGGCTTCTTTCTGGCAACTCGACGATGCAGCTAAAGTATCGTCATATTGTGCTCCTTGAAACCACCAACCTGTCTTTTTCCAGAGCAGCCTGTATTTCTCCTGGGGTTACCTGTGGGTTTTTCTTTGTATCCTGAACTATTCTTCTGGCAGTTTTGGCTGAAATTTTTGGCTTGGTATCAAGAGATCCCTGAATTTTCCACTTCTTAATAAGTGATTGAACAGTACTGACTGGCATTTGCAGGGCTTTTGATATCTTTTTATATCCTTTTCCAGCTTTATAAAGTTCCATTACCTTGTTACGCAGGTCTTTTGACAGTTCTTTTCTGCTCCCCATGGCTCAGTATCTAGCCTGCTCAGTGCATCCACGTGAGAGCTAAAAAAAATCATTGACTATTTATACACAGACATTAATTGCAAATTATTTAGCAGGTGTGGGAAATTAACCTTTTAATTGCCATCTTCACCTGCGCGTGTCACCTTGTGTGTCTGTAACAAGGCCAAACATTCAAGGGTATGTAAACTTCTTTTTTTTTTTTTTTTTGCCAAAATTTCACAGTTTCTGCCAGGGTATGCAAACTTATGAGCACAACTGTAAATCTCTGGGTTCTTTCTCAATGGCTCTGTATAACTGGTAGAAATACAGATCCTTATTGGGTCACATAAGCCTATGTTTTAAAGCTGGCATGTTCACGTGTCAAGAATATTGCAGCGTAATTAAATCATTGACAACAGTAAAAGGGAATGTATGTCTGCATATGGCGTAGGAGGCCTTCGAATGTGACCTGTACACAGTTTAGGTACATCCTTCAGGTGTGCCAGAAGGGCTTGTGTGGTAACCGGGTGACCGTCTTGAATCTGCAAAGAAACTGCATTCTCAGGTGGCACACACAGGATGCTTCTTAGATTTATAACACACCATTGTGTGTTATTGTCCCCCACAATGAAATCAGGGAAGGGACGGGCATCTGTCTCCAGCCTTTAATCTGTCACACGTCTCAAACACCACTGGCACGATTTTGACAAATCTTGGGTGAACGACAAGAGATCCAGCAAATATGAAATTATGTGGCCCAAGGGAAGCACTATAATCAAAAATAATTCTAAGAAAAGGGAATTGGTAAGCTATGTGCAATATCTCAACTGGCCAAAGGGAGGCGCATCATTTGTGAGGGATGATGTTTACTGTGGCCTTGTTTTTGCCGAACCACATAAGCGAATGTCTCTTACTGAGTGAGTGAGTGACTGACTGACTGACTCACTACCCACCCCTTGTTAAATAGCATAGTGGTTAGAGACGTGGACTGCCATGCAGGCGACTGGTGTTTGAGCCTTGCGACACTCAAAACAAATTATGCATTAAGATATGTTCAGGATAGACAAAATCTTTGCAGGCTACAACCTTCAGTAGCTATGTTATAGTAAGCCTAAAATAAAACAGTTTATGGTTATATTGTGACTATTTCTGGTGTATTTTCGAAGTACACATTCGTGCATGCTTTTTGGGGTAATATAGATCACAACCCCTTGCGCAGTAAAAGAGGAGGGGTTCCCACGATTCTCTCGTCTTTTCACTTGACAAAAAAGTCATTTATCGTTATCAATGTCATTCACAAATGAAAGGACCTAACGTTGTTGTGCCATGAAATAAAATAGCTTTGGCGGTGTAAAGTTCATCTTCAATCTCGCTAACAATTGCTAAATATTCAAACTTGGCGTGACATTAATGCTTGACAAAACAATCTAATGTCGAGACGCTATACTGACGCTCAGCACACGTATAGCTTAGTGGCGTAGTGGTTAAAGACAGCCTGTCACGTAGAAGAACCCAGGGATGACTGTCGACCCCGGTCAACGACAGTCATCCCTTCTAATCGTGGGCCGGCCGAACTCGGCTTGCATGGTTTTCAATTAATTTCTCTATATTGATATGAAAATCAACACACAATGTTTTGTCTAGTTTTACATGTTGTTCAAGGGATTGTTGTATGTGGTAACGGATCATTGTTATGATCCCTATCCCGCTCAGTGGGTCAGAGTAGCTGTCATTTTAAGGGCACAGCAGCTCAACCGTTGTTACCTCGTAGGCCCTCCAGCGGGTCGTAACAGCCCTCCTGGTCGCTGACGAAGAAGCGGTCACAGTCCAGGAAGTAGGGCCAGGCCATCTCGATGCCCTCAAACAAGTGGTAACAGCTCTTCCTCACAGCCTCGCACGTACTTCTGCATGGCTTGAGTGTCTTCCATTATGAAATAAACATAAAAGAGGCATTGTTTAAAGTTTTCCTGAAAATCGCACAACATAATTAACATTAGTTATTAGGTTTACCTGTTCAATTTTTGAATATAGAATATATACAGTGTGTATATACATATACTGTATATAGTGTGCAATTTTTTTATTTTAATTACTGAAAGTTACGACATAACTGGAAGTTATTACATGATCCGGGTGGTATTACGCTAGCCTTTGTTAGCATCAAACCTTATCCTTCTCGCAATGAGGCACCAGCACTGAGCATCCCAGCAGACGGATGTCTGGGGTGCACTTTCCTTTGAGCAGGTTGTGGACCACGCTGATGAGCAGATACTCGGGGCCCAGCTCGGCCTCCTCGCGGCTCCTGTGGCCCAGGATGTTGGGGAACATGGTGCGGGTGTAGGACATGTCGTCGCAGTAGCTCATCATGATGTCTGTGCACTTGGCTGGGTAAGACGGATTAATTATCAGTATATAAAATATACAATGGTACATCAGTGGACCACATGCAAAGTCCCTTCATTGTGTAATGCTTCCTTATGCTGTGTACTGTTTCACAATATTAAGAATATGTTTCAGTTAATGTCGTGAGACTTGCTTGAATGCTTTGTTGATGTGGGTGGAGAAATATTCTTAGAATAATTTGTTAGTTGTGAATTATTTTCAGGTAGGCGTAGCATCAACCTGCTTGCAAGAAGGTGACCAGAATCCCATATGTTCTCTCTATTGTAAATCAGTATGTTTAGGGATACACGCCAGGTTATTTATTTACTTTATTCTTTGCATTTCTACAAAGAAGATTCTTGAGGAAACAAAGCTTGTTCATTGGGCAATCATCATTTTCTTTACATGAAAGATGCACCTGATATTGAATGGTGCTATGTATAAGCATGATGTAAGAACCTATCCCTGTCTGAAACTTTATCTCCAATGAAGTCCAAATATTTCTATTATCTCTGAAGATTAAAATATGAATATTTCATACCTACATTTATCATCCAAAAATACACTTGATAGCTTGGTGGGGCCTAAGGCCATAACAACCCATTTAGCCTAATCACTAGTGCAAATTCGTCTTTAAAAGAGTGATAGATATTACACCCTATTGTGCATGGTTTAATAAAATGCTATAAATGTACAGTTCTTTCAGGTTGTCATCCTGTATACATAGTAGGCACTACTAAGCTGTATGTCAATCAAACATATTTTATAAAGCCCTTTTTTTTACATCAGCAGTTGTGCTTATATGGATTCCTGAAACTAAAACCTCATCATCGTGAGCAACAGCAAGAAAGACTAGATGAAATGACTAGAAAAAATGACTCCCTGGTATGGTCTAAACCTTAAGAAACCTAGAGAGGAGCCGTACTTTGGGCATTGCTGCTATGTGAGACTAATGAAATCCACCCACCGTGTTTTGCTTGGTTTGACATTTAACGGCAGGTCCTGGATCAGTAAACACTACATTAGTTACATACGGAGCACAGCTACACCCGTATGGCACAGTGCACGGACCCGCCCCCATTCTTGGTCAGATGCTTTGCTCACACTTGGCCATAAAACGCAATGACCTTAGCAACTGTTGTCAACGGGGCTTTACAGGCAACACATTTTCATGGGTTGAGGGATTTATTTGATGAAATAACATTTTACGTACGTTTTTCCAGTTCTGGTTCTTTGCAAAAACGACCTGAAAGACAAATGAATGTTAGTTAGTCATGCACTCAACACTAGATGGCAGAATCGCGGTTTTTCTCCAGTGTTATTGTCAATTGTCTGCTTCCTCTAGCCTACTGTCTCGTGCGTTCTTCTGCACAGGTGTTGCAGATCCTACAATATCATATGTTATAGCCTTGTAATCTGCCATTCAATGACACGTTCTATCACGTGGTCGCAACCAGCGCTAGTTAAATAAATCATAGCACCCATAATAAATTTTGCAATATAGGCTATCATATTTTTGTGGAGGGGAGGCATTGAAATAAAATGTAAAAGCCAGTTAATACGTTGATATAAACACATTTAATAAAATTATTCTTTATTCACATGACATAAGAGTTTTTTTATATCCCACATATGATTGAAATCAATAGCCTCTCTGACTATGACACAGCGCAATGGCGAGACACAGATTGGACAAATAGCATAGAAATCGATTTATTATAGACGAGTAAGTTAGAACAGACTTTCCAGTGGCTGTGTATGAACCAGATGAAGCCCAAGCTACAAAAACCCGTGATGTCCGATGTGGTCATCGGGGCAAAAAAGCTCTCTTTTGCCAACTGTTTTTCCCAGAATTGTGAATTTTAAATTTGGGAAAGACAAACTGACAGCCTCAGCCAAGGTTTGAAGCCGAATCCACCATAGCCATTCAGGACGGTTGGCCTTTGACATTGTACCCATGAGTTTAACTATCTAATTGGGTCCAGGACCCTAGACGAACTATTCCTTGCGTGTCTATGATCAAAACAAACTATTCTATGTATATCTCGTTCCTGAGCAGCGCAAATAACGAACTTCCAAGCTGTAGGTTGACTTAAACGAATTAAGTAAAACATCTCTGCCTAAACAGGCTTGGGGCGGAGGGCTTCTGCACCATTGTTTCATGCGTGGAAACTCTGAGCAGGGAAATGCGACCCACATTTCCTCACCAATGTCTGTCATTAAAATAGGACAGGCCAAAGATCTGATTTAGTACTGACAATGTTCATTATTTGGATCAGGTTACTTTTCAATAGTGATGCATATCTACTTTAATCTTTATACTTATGCTATCATCATCATTCTATAAAGAACCACAAGCATTTTATTTCACAGTCATTTGAGTTTATTCTTAAATAGGCTAACACTGTAGGCTAAATAAAGTAATCCTAGTTTGCATGTGTCATTGTTTAAGATAATGAAATATTTCAAAACCATGCACTTTGTCTTGTAGATAGTCTAAACTGTCAATTATTCTTCCTTTTCAAAAAAACACGCAATGTGCGTTCTCACAAAAAGCAAAGTAAGCCTATTTTACCTAGAAATTCGTCTTTAGGGTCGCAGCGCGGAAAGGCACACCAGACAACTGTTGCCAATGTATTCAGAACAACAGCAGTCTTCATTTTCCTCCGTATACATTCCATAGTTTGTGATGTGGCACCTCAAAGCTAAGCTACTGCGTTTAATTACATGAAAACTTTCTGGACTTCAACAAAAAGTGCGTTTATTACACGTATTACGGTCGACTATCAAATTACAGACAGAAATGTTCAAGACAGACGGCAGGCTGTAGATCGAGGAGGTATCTGTCATTAAAACATGCGCAAGTAAACTTTCTGAAATACACCTGTTACCAATACATATACAAGTTTGCTCATTCATTTATACTAATTTCTTATTTAGTGTTGTCAAAAAAATATTTATTGGGTCATGTGTACAGTGGGCACTTTCACGGCGCCTTTTGCTAGACCTCGATCGAGCTATTGATCCCTTTCGAACATCAGCAATCATTTATCCTAAGAAAAAATGTCACTATACATTATATCTCTCATAACTTTCCTAGTACTCCAGTGGATAGATAAAATATTCATGCATTTATGATACGATTATTTAAATTGGTACAGTAATAGATGGCAAAGATTGGAGACAGCCTGGAGAGTCCAGGCAAGGAGTGCAGCCATTTTAATAAAATGATAATAAAATGGCTGCTATTCGGATTTCCTGTTTGACAAACACTTTGTAAAATCGGCAGGCATTAGTTCCAATATTTTTACATTTTGGAAATGGATCGAGGGATTTGACCGGTAGACTTGCTCATAATAACTTTCCAAAAGAGAATAGTACAGCACCTTGGCCCAGTTCTCTTAACACATGAAGTCAAGTAAAAAAATATAAATATTTAATTGAGCACTTATTCATCAGGTATGACTGAGAAGTTCTCATTTTCATCAGTGACCTCTAGCAATTAGGGTTAACTGCCTTCCTCAAGGCCATACTGACATTTTTGTTCCACCTTGCCACTCAGGGTTTCAATCTAGCAACTTTTTGGTTACTGGTCAGATGCTTCTAACCACTAGGCTACCCTACTACCCACCCAATTTGACTAATTAGCCAGACGTTAGTCATAGGCTAAGGTCTGTTTTATCGCAAACATTTCAAGTCATCAATGGGTAATTTGTACCAGTTACTTGTGTATCGTGATATGGCCTTCTGAGTTTCGTGTAATATTGCTCCAAGCAGCAAGAAATGTCCGCTATGGACAAATTCTGGGCAAACTCTTCAAGAGTACTACAACCAACAATACTTCTTAGGACATTGCCTTAGCTGTGTGTTACATTTGGGGGCTTGATCATAAAAACCTATTGAAAGTCATTCATCAGAATGATTGTGTATATTTTTTTGTTTAGTTTTCTAGTTGGTAGATAACATTACAGTGTGATTTTTATTTTTTGAATGACTTTACCCTATTTTATTCTAACAGGAAATCCAAAAGGTGGACATTTGGCAGGCTTTCCAGACTATCTTTAAAATGTCCCTGTTGGATACCAAAAAGTATAAATTATTGGGTATATCTGCTTCTGCTGGGACATTGCCATTGGCATATGTAAGGTGTAGTGACAACAATGCTGAACAGACTGAAACAACTGGGGATACATCTGCCAAAATGTAATTCCAGATGGGCATTAGATATTACATGTGCTTGTCTCTGATGTCAAAAAACATATGTAAAAAAAAAAAGGTGGATTGTTATTTGACAGCTTTATTGCACATTTTTCACCAACAGCTTTACTCAAACACTGCCAAAATACAGCAAGTGGTTTACAGAATAAAATAAACTTGTGCCTAGTATGTCTAAAGAAAGTTCTGATATTCAAAAGCCAAACAGTCATATATTGAATTCTGGCACAAACACAATAACATGTTTAAAGCACTTACTTGTACATAACATTCTTCTGCTATTAGCACATCTGTTTTATTTTATGATAATCTAAATAAATAAATGATGGTTTCTCATACAGTGCAAAATAGTTTGATAAAGATAACATCAGTTATTTATAAATATCTATATAAACACTTCCAGCAATCTCCTAGCAAAATAAAGAGGCTACTATATACAATAGTACAAATCAATTGAAGTCAAAAGTGTCTTTATACCTGTAGTACATTCAGTTACAACACGCTAATATCTTGGTAAACATGATATTTGCCTTTGGCTCTTGTAACTAGCTCTGAGAGAAATACAAAGTGCATCATTAATTCAGTGATTGACATGAAATTGTGACCAACTGCAGTAGAAATCTAAAACCCAGTCTGTAAACTCATTACATGGCCATCTAGTTGGCAGAACTTGCCTCAGCGAATAGCATTAATCGAAAAAGTACACATTTTAAATTTGAGAAATAGCTTGACGCCTCTTAAAATTGCACGAGTGCCCGTTGGTTGCTAGCCAGCAGTTGGTAAGCTTTCCCTGCCTCCCTGTACACTGTTGATGTATCAGACAACCAAAACAAACTATTGTCTAATTGTGAAGTCTCCTTTCCCACCTATATGGAAAGTCTCTGCCTGTTCATGGCCACCACTCTTGTGAAATTCTAAAGATTTGACATTGTGATTCTTCCAAATAATCAGTGGGAAAAAAAACATTTGCTAGCTGTTACCGCCCACCGTCTCGCCACGTTCCCTTGCTCAAACGTTGTATGCATCAGTCAACGGTGGCATGCCACGTCATCAACCGTGTCATCGCCTGACAGTTTGCTGTATGACGTGAAGTAGTTAGCTTGTACATATAAACACCTATCCAGGCGTTGAAAGGTCAGCGACACCTGGGCAGAGGAACGCACCCAGAGTCAACAGGTGCTTCTACTGTTTACGCCAACGTGCGGCCG
>JACXGI010000583.1:115603-127577 GCA_016801175.1 Esox masquinongy
CCCCCCCCCCCCCCATGTTTCTTACTGTCTCTTCAAGGCGCCTCCTCCTACTCACCCCCCTCGGTCATTTCTTCCTACAACCTCTGCCCCCCTCATCTATTTCTATTTCACTCTCATCCCCTACCTATCTTTCTCGTCTCTCTCTCCCTTTCTCATTCTCGCTATCCCTCCTTCTCATCCCTCCTGCTCTTTCACCTCCTAAACCCTTTCCACAACGGAAACCTTTATCTTGGCTCTGTCTGTCCGCGCTATGTCTGTCACGTCGGTGACGACACCGTTAGCTGATCCTCTGTAGGGAGTAGTCGTTCTCCGTGTCCAGAGAGCTGTTGTGGCCCGACGAGGGGTAGAGGTCGCGGCGAAGCAGACGGTTCACGATGGTGACCAGGACCTTCTTGTACTGTTGACGCAGGAGGGAGTAGGCAAAGGGATCGGAGGCAGCCTTGCTGTAGGTCAGGCACTTACTGACGATCCCCCAGTGGCGATTAATTCCCACGACAGGAAGTAGCTCAGTCAGCCTGAAGGAGAGTCAAGGGTCAAGTTAGAGCTTGGAAAATAACCTTTCAGAAAGGGCAAATGTTATCTGACATGTGGAAGCGTTGTCTTGCAGCCAGTTGGGGTTTACTGTTTTGCGGTAGTACAGTTGTTATTGCATGAAAACGCTGAGAGGCTCTAAAGTTGCGAGGAAGAATAGAATAAATGAGCCTGTGTTAGTGGGTCCCAGAAACAGCTTGAGCAAAAGGCATTAAACTCACATGAATAATGTGTGAATATTTCCTCAAAGTAAATATGTACACGGTCAACATCGCTGCAATAACGTAGCCCGCTGGAAAATGCAGAAATGCTACGATGCACTTGAGTGATAGAGGATAAATCCTGGTAATTAGCACCAAATTCCCCCTCATCAGGTCATTACAGCTATTCACAGGGGATGCACAGGGGGTGAGAGAATATGCCAATTACTGAGAACGTTTTTCCTCGCTTATAATTATTTTCATTCCACTCCTCCCGCGTCCGGACTCCACCTCTCAGCCCCACAAACACAGTACACTACAGTGCCTGCCTGCATGGGATGTCGTTTCATTTGCCTTGAGGCATTTGTGATGTCTCCAAAGGGAGGTCGTGGTCTGATGAATCTCAAAACATTTCCCCTGGACTGATGCAGAGTTCTATGGAAACCCTGTTCTTCCCAGCCAGACACCTGCCCACAACTCAATCCCCCCCGGGGCCACGCTGAGCTTTTTTGGAAATTAAAGTCTGTATGTGTGATGAATCTAATCTCATGGTTTGTTGAAATGACATAACTGGAAATGGATTGTTTAATGAAAGATGTTTTCCACAGAGATCGTTGTCATGAACACATTGAACCTTCATTGGGTGAAATTGAATAAAATCTTGTGTTGTGCATGTTGACTCACATTTTCTTCTGAATTAAAAAAATGTATACCCCCTGTTTATTTGCAGAGTGATAAGGTTTGTAAAAATATGAATAAACCAGGGATGGCCAATCTTTATCCTGAAAGGTTTAAACGTTTCAGTTTTTTTCTACCTGTTGATAATTGGCCTCACCTGGTGCCCTAAGTCTCAGTTAGTCCCTGATTAGAAGGACAGGATGAAAACCAGAGGTGCTTCGGCCCTCCAGGACCCAGACTGGGCAGCCCTTTGATGATGACCTAATTTATTCGCAAAGTCCGTTCATCTGGTGGTGTGTTAATCTTATAAAGGCCTGTTATAACCACCTTAATAACGTGTTTGTTAGACGAAAAAAAGCTAAAGTTAGTTCAGCTGGCTACATCCCAGGTCAGTGGAAATGCACTTACCTCGTAATAACATAAGGAGCAAAACAAATGATGAACGACCCGATGAAAATGCTGATCTTCTTGGTTGCTCTCTGTTTCCTCCTCTTTTGCTCCACGAGACATCTTTGTTTCACACTGAAAATAGGAATTGACAAATATTACTCAAGCAAAAATACACTAAAAAACATTTCATATTGAATATTTTAATATTTTTTATCTAACACCTTCAAAGCGTTGATAACGCCGCCTGTTTTAGCATACTGTAAAGTCATTACGGCCAATTATAAAGAATATTGATTGCACACCTAGTGAATGAAAGAATAGATGTATATACGTACGTTGGGTGAATATCCACTAGCAAGAACAAGGTCTGCATTGTTATAATGTCAATCCTCTTGCAGTGAAAACGTGCAACTTTTAACACCTTGAAATAGGTGAAGCACAGAATTAACAGGGAGAGCATGAAACTAGTGGCATGGAAAACGACCGTGAAAATTGTAAACTTTATCCTGTCGCTCTCGTCGCTCAAATGCAATGTGCACGAGGCGTAAATGTGGCTATAGTCAACCCAGGAGAAAAGGAGCGCGATGACAGAAAACGCAAGGGAGTGGAGCCACGAGTAGCACATCATGATCACCGCGTCCTTGTAGCGCATTTTACTGGAGTAACTTAAGGGAAAGACCACCGCTATCCACCGGTCTATACTGAGTGCTGCCATACTCAACATGGTGTTCGCAGTCAGAAAGGTCTCCAGAAAGCTCACTATATGGCAAAGACAATCCCCAAAAGGCTGCTGGTTCCTGATAATCCCCACCAATGTCGATGGCATGTTTAAAAGGGTGATAAGTATGTTGCAGAAAGACAGGTTCATGGTGAATATACCGGGCACCTGTCTGCGGATCTCGGTGCTCTGGACGAAACATAGCAGCACCAGCAAGTTCGACAACAACGAGACAATTGCGATCACAACAATGAACAACGCGAATATACTTTCCGCAAAGTCCATGTCTCACTTGTAAAACTCGACCAGCGTTTTAAATGCGCCCGTAGATAATATACGCGTAATATCCACCATGGTTCCACCGTCGTTCACATCCAATAGGTCCTCATTCCAGAACGTAACTTCTACAAGCCTTGCGGTTTCCAAGTTGGTGGAGAGCTGTCCAGAGTGCTGAAGCGGGGCGACGCGCGCGCGCCCCTCTCCGCAGAGGGACCATCGTGTTTCTTTTAACTTGTGTATCCTTCCACTCTCACGTCTTCTGACCGACCAGGTACTTTCAAAGGAATTCTGTGGTATCTGTCACTGGGGGTGTGGGGCTCTTATGGGCGAATGTCTTGTGCCTCCTCTCCACACGACCACCTCGGCATGAAACTGGTGGAATAGCTACGTACTGTCTGGTGCGCAATACATGGACTGTTTGGAGTTTGCGCAGTCCAGTGCAAAGTCCTTTGAATATTAACATCGAGCTACCACGTGAGAAAAAATAGTGTCATCCACGGAAGACATGGGGGAGTTATTCCGTCATTTCATTTTCGTTTTTTTTTGTGATGTACTCGTGTGTTCGTGCGGCGCCAGGCAAACACAACCGCAATTGTTCTTTCAGATAATTAGTTAAACGAAACAACTTCCCTCCTTTTTTGATGAAATGTTCCCAAATCGATAGCCTAGTGCGCATGACGGCGACGGGCCTCACGAAGTGTACGAAGTGGTACCAGGTGCACCCTGGAGGTGCGTGCAAGGAAACCAGTAAATGGATCGGTTTCCCTAACATTAATTATGAATTAACCCTGACCATGTTCTGTAAGGGTGTTCGAAGTAAAATGTGTGTCACTTGAGTTTTGTAGTCCATGAATAATAATCACCCGTCATGAACTAGAGGTATGCTGCACTTCATCAAATATATTCCTTCAACTGCAAAAACAATAAACGCGGACAGATGGGCAGCAAAGGAGTTTTTATATAAAATGCAGGATGATTGTGTAATATTTGACTGGAGATTGGCATGCCACAGAAAGTCAAACAGGAAAATTATTAAGTGTTTGCAAATTCAACAAGAAACAACTGTTTCCTAATCTGGAGCATAAAGTACATCCCTATGTTTCATGCCATAGAATAACGAACTCACCACTGAAGCTAATGAAACAGAACCCTGACATATTATTATGCACAACTTAATGTGGAACCTAATTAATACAACCCCTATTCTCAGCCTTATGTAAATACAGTGTATTTTATCAAACAGCAGCATTAGAAGTTAAACAGACAGGATAACACACTAGTCATCAGTTAGCAAGAGTCAGTAAGGGTCAGACGCGTATATATATCAATGTAGGTAAATGCATGTGTACCTTTTGTCACAGTTTTTGTACGATGCACAAATTAGTTAAAACTTGTACAAGTCCAGTTTGTTACAACTTCAAGGATTTAGCTATGGTAGGGATGGTTCTAGACATAAGCGACGCAATAGGTAGCTCAGGGCCCCAACTGCTAGAGAGCCACACACTGCTAGGGGAGAAGGGGCCCCAATTCAAATTTTGCCTAAGCCCCTGAAAAGCTAGAGCCGGCACTGAGCTGTGGCGATAAATATTCAGCCAGAATATGAATGCTGAAGGGGCGTGATAGTGACCGTGACATCACCAATACTAATGAGGCTCACAGCTCCCCTAAGTCATCTACATTATAACAGCGACAAGACAGCACTGCACTGTGGGAGTGTGTGTGCGTGCGTGTGTGTGTGTGTGTGTGTGTGTGTGTGTGTGTGGGCGGGTGTGTGTGCGTGAGTCACAGAGTCAGGGAGGTGAGGCAGCGACTGATGTCAGTTCCTTGCAAACGACTGATGGACTGGCTGTAAGTGGGGATGGCTGCAGCTGAGCTCCTGGGGGAAGAGTGCACAGCTATTTATAGCCACGATGGGGTGTCACCTCTAATAAAGCTCTCCCGTCCTCTGCTACGTTAGCTAACCTGAGGTGGGCACCGGGGTGACTGGGCGATGACGCTCACTATTCAGTCCTAAACGTGATTTTGTTCTCGGAGGGTTCTCGTAGTTGAGTTGTTAGTGCTTTTTAAAGACAACGAGTTTGGATTAATCATGGCTCTGAGTGTATACTGTGCCGTGGAGTGTGTTTTTTCTGTCCTCTGAGCAGTTTGGGGGATTTGCCTGGTACCAAGGAAACTTTGATCACCCTTATAAAGGGGGTCAGAGAATCACTGCATTGAGTTTGCACGTCACACTGGGCAATGCAGTGGTCGGGACATCTTTCCGTTGAAGTGTGAAGTGGTGTTCTGTAGCTTGTACATAACCATGGTTGACCTTCACACAAGCTGACAGACGTGGCACCTAAGGAAAGCAACTCAAGTGCTTTAGATGATCTGGGAAACTTGTTATTCCCCTGTTATTTCTCAATATATTTATATATATTCTTCCATAATTTCTTAGTATGTCTCCATTGTTCCTTGTTATTCCCCTGTTAATATCTTGTTTTTTCACTGTTATTCCCCCGTTCCCTGTTTTTCATGTCGTTCCCCTTTTAATTCATAGTTTTTCTCAGTTATTACTCTAATAATTCCCTATTATTCCTGTGTTATTTTATTTAACTCTGCATCAGGAGTCCAACCACAGCAGATAAAGCCCCTGACGAAGCCAGCATGGCCAATTCCCACAGAAGCCCCAGTGAACAGCCAATTATGGGATATCAAACAAGTGCCCAGTCCACACTGCTCCAACCTGTTTGTCCAGGGGCCGTGGCAAAGAGTCGGCACATTCAATCCCAGTAAATATTGATCACAAAACAAAGAGGATAATACAGCGATCACAAAGAGTGACGTGCCCAGTGCTTTAATTTGAAACACCTACTGTATACGGATACCCCTGTTGTTTTCCAAGTAGAGGGCTTGGACCATTGCCGAGCTTGATGCCACAGATGGACCTTCGTCTTGATGTCTGGGTGTATGCCGAGGACCCTGACATGTGGAAGTGTGTCGTTCTGTGTGAGTCAATTATTGTAGTTTCATGTTCTCTAAGTGTCACTATTCCCCAAAATGTTGGATTGTTTGGTTCTAGGTGTGGCCTGGCGCTAAAATAGGCCCATGTTTGTATCGGGGGCGTACCGTTCCGCAGGTGCTTCTGTGAACTACTAGATGCTGTTGGTGCTTTATCTTTATAGGCACACCCCTTTTGTCATCTGAATGAGTTATTTGAGGTGACTGTAACCTGGATTGGCTTAACTCAGTCTCCGATCCTTTTTTTTAAGAATATTTGTCTTGACTTTAATCTGACTCAACTGATTTCTAAACCTACATTAATTAATTTAAGAAACCCAGCCAATTCTTTGCTGATTGATGTAAAAAAAAATGCCCCCATTATTCCCTCTGTTATTCCCTTATTATTCCTATTTTATTCATAGACTCGTTGTTCCCCTATGAAACTCCCTTTCGTCACCCCGTTATTCCCCTTGCTATTAGACTGACATTTTAAGATTTTATTTTTTTTATTGCTTACTTTTATATTCCCTCTTATATATTATTTTTATTCTAATGCATTACCTGTGCCTGCACTGTTTAGGACATTTCTGGAAACCAAGCATTTCACTGCTAACAACGCTGTTGTTTAATATTTAATGAGTAATAAACATGAACTTATTTCCCCTAGGTTGATAGTATGCCTGGCGTGTCCGTCAGAGTCTACTTATACTGAAGCCGCCTTAAAATAGCAGCCTTTTAGGGACCTACCCGAAGGTATGTAGCAAAGGACTCTTGGGAAGTCACCTTTAGAACTGAGGAAACCAACGGAATCAACAACACACAGCCATGTGTCCTGGAGTGACATTACATAATGTGTATTCCAAGAACAGCTTCCTGCACAATGGACTGATCCAAAAGGGTGGTTGGCATGAGCATCTCCTTACAGAGGAGTACACTTTGTAGCCTGTCAGAATGTCTACATGCCTCTTCCTAGTGGCAACGGGAAAATGACTCACTTCCTACACTGGAAAAAAACGAGAGAGAAATAAAAACAGAAATAACTGAATCCATTTGAGGTTTGAAGTCAGAGTTGTGGATAATGTCATCGTGCAGCCAGTCTGATCTTTGACGTTAGAGACACTTTCAAACGTGGCCATTCTGATTTTTTCAACAAAAGTCACTGGTTAACAGTGAAACCAGGAAGACACTATCAGCACACTCCCTCACCTGTCGACCCCAGGTTACTTTGCAGGCACCCACCTGCCTGAGTGCTATGAGTCCAGGAAATCCCATCTGACAATGCCTCCCCCCTCTCCGAACAGTGGTGGCCCATCAGCTTCACCCACGGGGCTTCCCAGCCACTTGTCAGCAAGTGTTTTTGGCACACGCAAGGCTCGAACCTAGACCGTGGTTGTCAACTTTGCGATAGGAATCAGCACCTTAAGCCTCTGCGCCACCTGGGACACCATAAAATGTAATATTCTGGCATAGAAACAACATCCCGAAACACTTATTTGCCATTACGTCTACACCTAATTCCATCGAAAGCTAAATAAAAAGTATTAGAAACTTAGCAAGTAGGGGGCTGCCGAAATAGAGCCAGGCTCGGCCAGAGACGTATATTTCTGTAGGCTTATATATACGACTGATATTGTTCATTATCTAGATGTGTGCCTGTGGGCTGGGCTGTTGATTGCCTGCCGTGTGTAGTGTTCACTAGAATGACCAGGCAGTGACAGATGGGCCGGCTATAGTGCATCCACCTCACAGAGACGTGTACGTAAACTGGTCCAAAACATCAGACACAAGCACTAAACGCATAACGGCACTCGGGTCTAGGGGCTATTTTAATGCGATGCCTGTTGATGGATATGTTTGCGACTTTGTTACTTTGTTTATGTCAGCTACATTGGGCGGATTGGCCATCTGGCAATTCTGACAAATGCCAGATGGGCTGGAGCATTTCTTTTTTCTGGTGGGCTGGTCACAGTTGACACAGGAATATTGTAAAGCACAGACAAATAAAATTACATGGATGGCGTGATTTAAGTGTTATTTTAATCTTTTAAGAGCCTTTGGCTGATCAGTAGACAACCACTGACCATTCTGCAAGGATGGGCCTGAAATGTTTTCACGCAAAACTCCAAAAGTGGTGTCGCTGGCTCGCTGGGGCCTGCTGTTGTAACAAACCAGACACTCCAGTCTTCTTTCTCAAATACCTGAGTAGTTTATTAATGATATTTGTGAATAAATCCCTATAGCCCTGTTTATATCTGGTGCTAAAACATGTCCTTTGTCCCAATCACATCCATATTGTGATTGTGCACACATATCTGATCAAATCTTACTGGTGTAAAAACAAACAGAATTGGGTCAAGATCTGGACAAGATTGCGATGAAGGACGCATGTCGGAGCCATGTGTAATCAGGGCCTATGAATGACTAATGTATAATGGCGCCTGGTGCCACCAAATGTAACGTGTGGTTGCACCATTGACACCAGGGGAAAATGTCAGTCTGGAGCCCTGTAATATTCAGGGGAACACATATGCCAGTCACTGATTTGCAATCTAGCGTAAATTGCTAGCTTGGCTTCATAACATGTTAGGATTCAGAAGACAGCCATGGAACAGAAGGAGTCCAGTGACGGTGCTCCGTAGGGAGGCAAACAAAATGGTCAGAGCGGAGGCACAGTTCTCCTGGCGAGTTGTACCTCCAGTGGGGTTTTTACATATTGCATTTGTTTTAGACGTGAGCTGGCTTACAAAGAGGAGGAGGATCACATCTCGCCGTCAGTCCTCCACGTGTCTCGCTGTGTCTGCTCAGGGTCAGGGGGTATATGTGGGAATGGAGCGTGAATGATCGGTGGGCCTCCTGGAGGGCGGTGTGATGTGGCCTGGTTATGGATAAATGGCCAGGGATGGATTCCTGTTCCAATCCACTCATGGTCAGTAATCTGTGCAACAGGTTGTTTTTATGTCTGCGTGCAAAGAGGAAAATGGCACTGCAGAGTTTTGACGGAAGACTGTAAATCAACTCATTAAAACAAATGGAACTGTCGTATTCTATATTTTAAGCAGAACCGCCTCAAAATGTGATTTTGACCTGGGCTACATTTAACATGGCATAACACAACAGAATATTCTGATAAATATAATATTTTACTGCCACATGTTCATTATCCATTTGCAACTCTGCTTCTCACCAAGAGTATGTTGTTTAATTCTAAACAGCCCAAAATAAACCACAATAGAATATTATAGTGACTGCGCGCTGAATTGCGTTCACACAACACAGTAGTTCTGGAGTGAATCTTCTGAATTTTATTAGACATCTGTTGTGAAATGTTGTTGAAAATTGAAACTTAAGACTGCCTAACAGTGTGCTGGTCAGGGAACAAAGCAGCGTGAAATGGCTTTCATGACTCATCTCCAGCTGCCACAGGTAAGCTGTGTGAATTGTTTTGATGAGTCATGTTCCCATGGCAACACAGGAGCCAGATAAGTAATCTTCCATCTTTGATGTGCTTGATGCAGATTCAAATATCTCCTGTGTAAACCCCACTGTACGTCTTTTGAGATCTCTCTTCTTAGGGATCTCTTTTGTCTCAGATGTCATCACCTCACCTCTCACAGTGTTCCAACGGTACAACTGAAGCAATGTGTATTACTCTTTACTGTATCTAAGCAACAGGAACTTTTTGACAGGTTTTCAGGGCACTACAGCTCTATGTGACAGTTGATGCAGCGGATCCTTTTTTTTATACACCGCAACTCCAAGAACCACACGATTTCTGAACATACTGCCACCCAACACATCGTATTGTACTCATATTTGCATACTACATAACTACATTCTGCATTGGTGATTAATCTTTACTGTCAGTAGCCATTATATAACAATTCCTTTTTAGTCATTTAGCAGACGGTCTTAACCAAAGCGACTTACGGTAGCAATTGGGGATGAATGCCTTGTTCATGGACAAACTAACAGGTTTTTTGTTGTCTCACAGGATTCAAACCAGCAAACCTTCGGTAACTGGCTCAAAACTCAAACCGCTGGGCTATCTGCCTGTGTCTGCCAATACTCCCTAAAAACCCAATGTGTTTTTACACCTGACAAAACCCCCATACAGCAGGAAAAACAGAATAGTCTGGCCCACTTCACTTGATTACAGCCTCGCTCAACACCTCACTTATTGACCGGTTTGGTTGACCACAGGTGGCCGAAGCCCAGTCAATCCTTTGCTTTGTTGACCAGGCCACCCTCTTATGTCGGGAGGCCACAAGAGAGACCTCACGGAGTGGACAGAGACCTAGCAGGTCAGCATTGGGCAGAACGCATTAATAATGCCTTTTAAGTTGGATGAATAGTATGGACCCCTTCAGCCTGACCATAACACAGTGTGGTCACTTTTGAAAGGGCACCTTTTTTGTTTTATTGATGACCCGGTTCACCTGCATTATTCATTTTTCGCTTTATGTCTTTAGTATTTTTATTTTTCAGCTGTATAACGACAATACTAAACGCCCGCAATAGCCTGCTCTCTGCTTGACTGCTCTTAACTGTCGCGTTATCAGACGAATACTCATTTTAATAGAGTAGAGAGAGGTCTTATTTCTGAGTCGCCACATTTACTGCAGCCTCTTCGATCCCTGTGGAGCGTGGGATTGCTATAAGGTCATGCCTGGCCTTAGATTGAAGTTCAAGTGAGAACATTCTGTGACGACCACTGCTAGCTTGCTCACAAAGAATATAGTGGAAAAAAATCAAAGTATATTCAAAGAGCATTGAAACATGAATATAATTATCACATTTAACGTTCTGATAAACTTTACACTAAAATAGACAACCAAAGTAGCAAAAAAGAACAAACACACACACACACAGAACTCAGAAAGGGATAAAAGGCCATCGCAGCGAACACAGTGAGAGAGCGCTATGAGAGCTACGTTCAGCGCGCAGTGAGTTTTAATGTGGATGTTGGGAACAGATTGACACGGCACAGAAAGTCAGACACACTGCATTCATTATCATCAGGAGACACGAGTTCTTTGAAGCCAGCCCAGACACCAACCAGCAGACAGGAGAGGCAGGCGGGCTGCCCTAACAGCTTCTGCAGAAGGCAATGAAAAGTGCCTCGTAAAAACCCCGGGACCAGTGATGGAGAAAACAGGAGCAGGAGTTTTTTAAAGACATAGGTTTGATGACGTAATACGATGACACGTGTTTAAAGTTATTTGTGTGGAGATGACAAAAACGACATTTAGTTAGTGGTCGCCAAGTGTCAAATGTTATTCTTTGTGTTTGAATTCAGACTAAAATACAGATCTTCCAGCTAAAATATTTGGCAGGTTTTGGCAGTGTGCCTACAAAGTTCATTGGTCTATATTATGTTAGGTACTGGAACAGCGCTAGGTGAACTGGAAGTGCAGGATGTTTATAACAGTTTTGTCTATACAGCGATAATCTTCTTGACGATAATGTATCCCGTTTATATTATGACTTGACGACTCTCCGCAATTACATGATTATGTCAGTTGGAGCCATGGAACAGATTCATTCTACACATACTTAATGTTTTAATGCTATTGTAAGCATCCAAAGACAATTCTATTCTCGTAGAACTGCAGATGCCAGTGGATAATTGACGGTAACTTGATGAAATGCAGGGTTGTCAGAGCACTAGTTTCTGGTAACGGTCCTTGACATACTAGTGCTTTTTTCTGCATGTTTGAGAGGCTCGAGTTTTGTTTCACTCAGTATTCGCACCGTCTGGCAGTGAGTTGTAACAGCGAACAAAGGCAGGGAATGTCAGCTGTCCAGGTGTGCTTTGAATGTGCCCTCCTCTCACATTCTCTGCTGCTCAGTGGATATAGATAATATTTTTTTATCTCACCACCTGTTCAACCCCCTATCCACACACACATAAACAACCCCCCCACACACACACACACAAACACACACACAGACATACACAGAACTTAGAGTTAGACTTAGAGAGGACCTTTAGAGTAACAATTAATTGACATTTAAAAATTGTGTTCCCTATCACTGAACCTTAACTTAACCCTATCTCCCAACCCTAAACCTGAACTCCCCAAAACCACTAAAACTATAAGCCTGAAATATATATATATATATATATTCCTATATATTCCTCGGTTTTCTATTCTTGTGAGGTGTTTTTGGGAAACTATAAGCCTGAAATATATAT
>JACXGI010000584.1:0-23722 GCA_016801175.1 Esox masquinongy
GCACTGTAGTCCAGACACTGATCCAATACCGACAGCACTGTAGTCCAGACACTGATCCAATACCGACAGCACTGTAGTCCAGACACTGATCCAATACCGACAGCACTGTAGTCCAGACACTGATCCAATACCGACAGCACTGTAGTCCAGACACTGATCCAATACCGACAGCACTGTAGTCCAGACACTGATCCAATACAGATAGCACTGTAGTCCAGACACTGATCCAATGAAGTCATCTTGTGTGCTTAGATTTAGAGAGGAAGGAATGGAAGCAGTCCATAATGCTTACCAGAGCCCTAACCACCGTGAACGGCATATCTAGCCTGCTGTACACATCTATGGGACAAATGAATTTAATGTATCATCTCTGTTCTGTAGTTCTCATATCACGGTTGAATCTTGCTACTTTTTTTCATAAACGCTTTACTCACAGATAGTACTGCCATTCGTGATCTTGTTGCTATAACATAAATCCAAATAACAAAAATCCTAAAATCTCTTGTGGCATTTTCATGGTTAAAATGAAATTCAACTTTTAGTATTGGTCATGTGTGGACACTGAATGCAGCGGAAATACTTGTGTCGTTAGCTCCTAACAGTGCAGATGTGTGTGTGCGTGTGTGTGTCACTGCTTTTGTGTGAGCAAGCGAGCGTGTGGGAGTGTGAGGGGGCTTCTACATAAACCAAACTTCTGACCAGGGGCATCTCACTAAATCATTTCTCCGTCAAACCCAAACATATGAACAGAAGGAAGGGCTTACATTAAGGGTTACGCCACCAGATACACAACACATTCACCACAGTGGTGCCGGTAGCAGCAAATCATTTATATATTAACCATGGAGCTGGGAGCTATCGTCAAGTTACAAATTTCCTTGTTTCCATTGGAATATAAAGGCTTGCATTTAGATAATTTAGCAGTGTTTTCACTCAGAAAACTTCTAGTAGTGAGTGCCGTGCTTTTCCATATGAGCTACACTGGAAGTTGTAGCCAGGCTTGTGCTTTAATATGATACACACTACTGCCTGTTGTTAGTGTGTGATTAGAGGCTTATCCAAGGAGCCCTGCATAAACAGAGAGCAATTAAGATGCATGTGATCATACATACTCAAGGCAGCACTTGGTATACAGAATCATTCAGCTAACATAACTCAGATGGCGAAATAACGGTTCCTTTTTCATTTTCCTTCTTCATACCACTCCGGTATCTACTGTTAGAGTGCTAAATACTACTGTTAGATATATAAATATTCAACGCCCTCAAATTGAAATAATGTTGTTGTGCTGTATTCATACATTCTTGCTTTTCTACATATTGCAAGATTTTCCGTAAAACGCTGATCTGTGATTAACATTCTAAATTGAGACTGTTGTAGCTGTGGAGTAGATTCTCATTTTATAGCATGGCACTGCATCATTCTCAGGTACTAAAGCTTGTTAAAGTTTGAATCACACTTCATAATGATCATGTTCTATTATTTATATACTGTTAACAATGTACTTTGAATTGGCCCTGTTCCTATGTAACACAGTAATAATTATATTATCGACATACCAGTTACACAGGCATTTATTTCAAGGTAATTCATTTATTTCATTTAAATAAATATTACAATTTCCGTATTGTTCCAGATGAGGACAGTGTGCAAGGACGTGACCGCGGAGACACTTTACGATGTCCTTCATGACACCAGCTACCGGAAGAAATGGGACAGTAACATGATTGACACCCACGACATAGGACGGCTCACTGTCAACGCTGACGTTGGCTATTACTCCTGTAAGTTAGCCTGACATGGTTCATTGATGATAAGCCTCCTGGAATCCAATCAATATTCAGGACACCAGTGTAAACTATAGCAGGGGGACAAATGGAAGGTTGCTATGACTCACCTGACACTCACAGTGTGTGCGCTCGTGTGTGTGTGCTTTCTTGATACTGTGAGACAGATATTATGAGAGAAATGCTTGTAGTAGACTAAACAATGTCCGCCGCCAACTGTGCTTTGTGAGTTTTATGGCTTAACTAAATGTAACCACAGTTCATTCTGTACGGCTGCATTTAGCTGCTTGACCACATGTACAGCACTGAGAGAACTGAATGGCTCTGAGCGTCCCAGCGTCCCAGCAGCACAACTAACTAGCAATCTAACCAGGCATAAAACCAGACAGAATATATTAGGTTGTGAGGCAGTTTACTACAGAGAACTCTGTATAGACTTGCAAAAAGAATGCTACAGTGTGTGGTAACTAGGACTCATTGAAACACAATCTTCCACTAAAAGAAAGTTATTTTTCATAGGGAAGTGTCCGAGCCCCCTGAAGAACAGGGACTTTGTCACCATGCGGTCGTGGCTTCCTCTGGGAAACGACTACCTGATTATCAACTACTCTGTCAAACATCCGGTGAGTACAGCCAAAGTGCCATCCGCACACAGCTTCAACAGGCTGTCAATATCATATATTGACATGTTGGCATTGATACAGATTTCCATAAAGACAAACAGCTATCACAAAATAATGGATTGTTTACTTTTAGAACACCCTCCCTTAAATAACCTTTGAGAGTTTAGCATTAGTTTTATTTTGTAAAATAGATATATACAGTATGCTTTATTACAATCTTCATACAAGCAAGACCAATCGTGCTGGTTTCTCTGTTCGTCTTAGTATAATGGATAGATGCCATCAGTGTTGTTTTGCCAAATCGCAAAAAGGCCCTGTCCAACAAAAACGATCTGGTCAGCCACTGACTGTACAGACTTTGTTGTGGCCTGTAACCGAGTAGGTCTGGTTCAGTGCAGAGAACTTTACAATAGGTCACAGGTAATACAATCATATGAACTCCTGGGTGGTTTCATTTGCAAGTGCTAATTAATGTCAAGGATACAAACTCATGGATGGTCTTGTGCCTTCCAGCTATACCCACCTAAAAAGGACTATGTCAGGGCAGTCTCCCTGCTGACTGGCTACCTAATCCAATCTAATGGAACGAACTCATCCACTCTGTATTACCTGACCCAGGTTGATCCCAAAGGTAAGCCTTTAAACTAGATATGCTAAGTATTGTACAGCTAAATAATGTGTTTTGGAGTTTACAGGGCAGCTCCATGCTAGTCAACGCTATCTGGACACAATGAAACACTGTGCTTCGGGTGCCAGAAGAACACAGCTTTGACTGTTAGTGTGTGTTACGCCATTTCAGTCCAATGAAACCCCCTTCCCACTGAGCCGGGGGACCAGTTGAAATGGGTCTTTGTGTCCGTATAAACATGGTAACGAATCACACCAGATCACACACACAAGATGACACACTTTATGGAAACAGATTATGCTGTGGGACCTACAGGAGATGTTTTTAAGATGTTTCGCGAGCTGTTTGATAGCTTCTGCTTTAACTCAAAGCTTTGCAGTTCAGTGCCAAAATCGCATTTGACGCAAAACTGCAAGCCGTCCTTTTCATCATACGTGTGTTCGTTTATTTTTTGCATGGACCTTTTTTAAACTTAGCCTTCCGCACGGCAGATTACAACATTGTCTCATGCTGTTGTGTGTAGTTGGATCAATGCATTTTAATTGGGAGCTGAAATCATGACTACATGTGGTCCATGTCAACTTACAGCTCAACTTTAGCGAATGTCTGCCACACACACACACACACACACACACACATACACACACACACACACACACACACACACACACACACAGTGTTAAGAGACAGAGTCAGGAAGCCTGGGATGGCCCTTGGACCAGTGAACCATGCACCACCACTTCAAAAAACAGACATGTTTTATGAATCTGCTGATGTCATGGTTTTTCCATACTGCTCCGAGCTACCCCATTGATAATTAATGCCTTCCGTTGGCGTTGCACTGTGTGTGTGTGTATGTGTGTGTGTGTGTGTGTGTGTGTGCGTTGCTTTAAATGCAAAATCTTAAACTTGCAAAAAAACTCACGGCACAACTCTGCCAGCATCTGTACTGAATAATATTTACAGCAAGATTAGTCTTCCAGAAGGACATGGGAACTGCATTCACAGGAAGCCACCCTTTGTGTTATAACGCCCTGTAATTATTTCCAATGTAATGGCTACCATCATTTCTCATTGTTGCATTGTACTTACATCGTGTTTACATTGTGTTTAAGGCTCAGTGAAGGCTGTCAGTGCTTGTTACCTCTTGTTACTGTGTTGCCGTTAAGAACAAAAAAGATAATCCTTTTTGCGCTTTTGATTGGACTGCAGGTTCCCTTCCAAAGTGGGTGGTGAACAGAGTGTCTCAGTTTGTAGCACCCAAGGTAATGTTATAATAATCAACGGGTTTTGAAGTGAACTGTTTTCCATCTCTGGTTTGGGAGGAGAGAAATGGTTGGATACCTCTGCCTTCATGTATAGGTTCAGGAAGCAAGTGTGCTTTCCACGTAATTCAAAGCCCAACAGACAACATACTTTAAAGGCCCAGCTGAACCTGCTTAAATATACTTTTGTAATTTGACTGTACTATTTTTGAGAGCCTGACACATCAGCCCGGCCCTAAATGTCTGTCCTCCCCCAGGCAATGAAGAAGATTTACAAGGCCTGTCAGAAATATCCAGAGTGGAAGAGGAAGCACAACCCTAACCTGAAGCCATGGATGTATCCAGAACAGAACACCTTACCGTGCATCAGCGTGGCTGATCTGACGATACAGAGGGCTGACTCACTGGAAAACATTGATGAGAGCAGCCTGAATGAGGAGAAACAAGCCCAGCATCACAGCGATGATGAAGAGACCTAGGCTTACCCAACGAAGAGACTGTTTGTACATACATTTGTGGCCCCAAATCAAATTGGCCCTTTTGACCACATTTCTTAAACACTTGTGGAGAGGATTTGAAAGCTGTTAGAGATATGGTAGTACATCAATCTTGCCCTCTGACTTGCTATCAAATCTCTTGAAAAGTGCATAGGACATAGGCCTAGGGGTCAATTTGGGATGAGGCTGTATTGTGCGCAAGTGGGTATGTATGTGTGTGTGTGTGTGTGTGTGTGTGTGTGTGTGTGTGTGTGTGTGTGTGAGAGTGTGTACAGTACACATGATGATACATCTGTGATTTACAATAATTTTGATCTGCAACTTTACTTTGTTTTCAACCCTCAACACTACAATTCATTGTTGTATTTAGATGGTCATGTATAGCTATACATCAATCAGAGGAGTTCGATAGGTTATATAGATATAGCATGACACATTGGAAAATAAAATTCTACGGAAATTAGCAACGTATGCGAAGTGGCCTTCAATGAAATGCTATATAATATTTAATTGATGAAGATAATAAGTTGACATATAATAATTATCCATTATTTGTTAGAGCAGTAGGTCAGCTTTGATCGCTCACTTGACGTTCCAATGACAATGATTTACTTTAATATTAGGACTTATTCTTCCTGATTCAAAATAGCATTTATTTTAAGACCCGTTGTCCTCACACATTTGTATTTTGTATGTTTTATTTGACGTATAGATTTCCTTTTGAAGTGAGATATAATACCATATACCCAATCTTGCCGTCTATATTATTTTCAAGCATCTAGTGCCTCCCAGTGGCATTAACACGTCAAGACAGTTCCTCATCTACCGATATTCCGGAAGCCATGAGTGGCCGTTAGAACAATGGTACATTGTCAGTCTTTTTAGGAAGCGAATTAGCATAATACACAAAGACAAGTGTGATTTTGTACAGTCAGTGAGCCAGTGAAGATTCTAATAGATGTCACTGGAGAAGACGGGTGGAGAGATGGCAGCGTGACAGCGCCTAGTAGGTAGTACAAGCCCTGGTCTCCCTCACCCGAAAAAAAAGAAAAAAGATTCAGTCATAATGGTTATAACCTCAGGGTCGAGAAACTTGTTTAGCTGTTGAAATGTTATTAGTACAGTTCTGTTTTGTCTTATTGTTCCTTACTGAGTTTTTAACATTTTGTCTTTACTAAAAAATAAAGTTATTACTAGGGGTATTGTGTGATGGAATTATTTTGTATTATTGTTGAAGTGTCTTCTAAATTTTAATAGAGCAGGTGCAGGTATCAGCAACTTCACACATTTTAATGCACGGAAATTAAACGTGCAGTTTCATAGCTATCTATTGCTATTCTTGTCCCTGAGCTCTGTTGGTTAAGAGCATGTGTGCAACTCCAAAGACGTGGGTTTGATTCCCACTAGGGATTAAACGAAAAAAAAGAAAGTAGCCTATATACACCCGCTACTGTAAGTCACTCTGGGTACGACTGCTAAACGACGTAAGTGTATTTTATACATTTTGCCATGAGACGGAACATTTTCCATTTTCAAAGCTAATGTCCTGCTATTCTACACCTTTTTGCCAAGACGTGATCTGATAAGGGCTAGTGGGTTGCCCGCACTGCGGGGGTATCTGGGTGTGTGACTGTACTTTGAATACTCAGACCAAGAGTGTCTCCTTATTTTTCCATCTTTTGGGATTTTTGTGTTTTTTCTTTTGATTGTTAACTGAAACGTTCTATAAATTAGCTTTTGGGCTGCACGTTTGTTACTCTTCGTCGATCAGTTAATGATATGTGGCTGTATCCTTTTGCAGACATAAAAATCCAGCTGCGGGCCAATCCTTGGAATCTGTATTGTCTCAGGCCTTTCCTGTTTCCCTAAGGCAACTTCCTGTTCGCATCTGTCAGATTGTTTTTGAGGCTGGCTTGATTTCTCACACTTAAGATATTCTCCTTGCTTCTAGAACTTCTAAGAGTTAGTTGGATTCTTCAGACTGTCTTCCATATTGATTATTTATGTAAATATGAACATGTAATGTTATTGTACTGCAAACCTACACTGATGATGTCAGATACTTTCTTAACCTTGTTTCGTAAGAACGAATAGGCCTATTTGAAGAACGATATGTGTGTTTCATGTTGCATTCTATAACCTCTGAACTAATGTGAAAAGTGTGTGATATAAGTGCGGGTGCGTGCGTGTGTGTCAGGCCGGAAAACGAGGGTCATTAAAATCTGGGACCACACCTTCTTGGTCACACCTCTACATCCACATTATTTGCAGCCTGCAGCCTATTAAAACATTGCTCTGGTTTTTGGATCTATCCGAACCGTCTGTGGGCGAAATGCACAGCTTTCCTTTTTTAACTGCACGATTTGCACTTTTAAACGTCTGACCTACATAATGCACATACAATGTACCTGTAGGCTATTTCAAATGTAAAAATGACAAGATCTTCAGGCTTATTTCGGAATTTAAATACACGTTTTTTCTGTTAATTTGGTAAAGACGATGTAGTGGAGACAAATGTTTGTGATTCTTCATTACGAGTAACTTAAAGGTCGATAAGAGAAAGTGAGCTGTTGAACAGAAAAAAATCTCGGCTAAACATCACAGACGCCCTTCCCTTTAAGATCTCCTTGATACTTCTCTAAGTAAACCGTTGCTACAAAGTTGCGGATAGGCTTCCTCTGTACAAGTCATCAGCGCACCCGGTCTCTACTGAGAAATCGAGGGATTAAAGCTTTCTGCTATACGGATACCAACAAAGCACATCAAGACAGCAAAAGGTAATGATGTTTAGAATATTCTAACTAATATATTGTAATGTTTCAGTGACAATGTTGATCTCGTAACCGGACGATATCCGAAGGCATGTTATTTTGATTGTAATGGACGGCTTAAAAAGCGATGTTTTTCAATCAGCTAATGAGTTAAATCATCAGTACCTGGGGCAGTATCATACTTTTAACAGTACCTGAATGATTAATTCAGAATTCCATTATATTTAGTTTGCATAGTTGTGTAGACTACATAATAATGGGGTTCTACATAAGAATGTATTTCACAATTAAAATACAAATGATCTTATTTTGTCGGGTATCTTATGACACCACTTGGGTTTGGCATGTGAACCTAGTGTCAATCATTTCCCCTATTATACTTTATCACATCAGTTGTGCAGTAGGTTATAGAGTTTCCAGACCGACCGTCCAACCTCCTCGTCTCTGCCAGTTGTAATTTCATTTCTGAAACCTAATTGAATGAAGAACCACCTTAGAAATTGTATTGAGTACGTAGGCCTCAGTTGTTATTATACATCGTAACAGCAGCAGTAGAGAAACGAAAACTTCTTCAGCGCCGTTGTGGGATAATGACCATTAGTATCCCGAATGTACTTAATGAATGTAATGGGATTTGCTGCCAGTGTTCGCCTACTGTAGCAAGACCCAGATGATAGTATCATATAGGCCTACTGGATGAAGTAGCTTTCTTTTTTGTCAGTCTTCGGTTTTTATGTTTTGTGACGCACAGGACCAGAATCACTGACCTTGAAAGGCTTTTCATCTGTCTATAGATAGCCATCGTTATCTTTAACCCTGTTTTAAGGTTTATATATGACAGTAAGTTGCCATCAATTTTTATCAGGGAGCTATATAGTTGGTTATACTTCACACAACATAGATAATACTATTCTGAGCATTCTTTAATGACATGCCTTGGTCAAAAATACAATTACTTCGCAAAGCCAACTGATCCTGCAAGCTAACATTTAAAAACGTTTTCCTTTCCTCCTCACAAATCAGTTGTGCATAAACAAACTTATTATTTCCCACAGACTGTAGAGGTTTCTGTGAGAAAAAGAGCTGGACAGGATGTCAGTCATTAACGTTGTCTAAAATCTTAATTAATCATAGCTGTAGGCAAGCGTTTTATTTTATTTGTTTTTCAGTTAGTTAACTGGGGTGTTATCAGTGTTTTGTGTTTTTCCATCAATTTAGGCTGGGGTTCATTCAGACCCGCCTTAGCTGTGTTTATGTGTTGCCATGTAAATGTACAATATTCATCACTTGCTCACACACTTGACTGCATACCTATGAGGGGACAATAGGTTTTACACAGCACACAAACAATACTGGGTAAATACTAGAATATGGCTTTGATTGAATTTCTCCATTATAATGCTGTGTTACAGACTAAAATGATCCCTGTGAAAACTTGGTCTAACTGATTCCACTAACTCATCTGGGAAAATATATTGTTAGTTAGGGAAGTGCGTAGGACGTATAGCTTGTCCTCCCCTGGCTACGGAGCAGGCTACTGCTTCTGTGGGAGTTGGAAGCACAGACAGAAAAAGCTTTCCTGTTGAAGTTACGACTCATTTCATAGTTATTTACATACTCGATTACAGTCTAGGATAGATTATTTTTTCCACTTACCACTTTGGTCATGCAACCTAAACATCAAATCAATGAGACACTCTTTAGTCAAGCATATACAGAAAGACGCAAGAAAAGGACCAGAACGCGACTAATCTTTGTTGCAAGCACTCCACTGTAGCTTTTTAGTTGGTAGTGTATGGTGTTTTCAACACTGGGATATTGGGTTTGGTTCCTGGAACCACCCTTAGTCATGCTTGCATACATTTTACCAAAGTTGCCTTGAATAAAAGAGTCTACTGAATAGCAGGTATTATTTAATGATACTTTTTCATTTTTGAACGGGGTATCAGTCCATACTATTGTAATAGGGTCTATTTTGGAGTACGGTCTGTCTTATAAAACTGTTGTCTGTCCTCTAGCGCACATTGACAGGAAGGACAACTCGCAGTGACTCCTGATTTATGTGTCTAAGTAATGAGTTGCTGGGAGTTTGCCTTTTTTCCTAACCTATCTGAGCAGTAAACATGTATTTAAATCCAAGTTTGTATGGGTGTGTTCAGAAGAAGATCCATCCGCACGGTTTCAAAGCAATTTCTCCCAAACAAGTGTTGTAGTCACATCCTCCCAATCTGAGGCAGAAAGAGACAGTGAGAGAAAGACAGCCCAAAATGTGACTGAGCTTGTTTGCCAACACACACACACACACACACACACACACACACACACACACACACACACACACACACACACACACACACACACACACATCGACACCCGTGCACACACAAGGTCTGTACTGTTATCCGGACAGCACGGTGGCCATAGCTAGCCTAGCACTGAACAATGACAGATTGTGTCTCACAATAGTCTTTCACTGTTATTTATATACAGCCTTACTACCCCCAGCCAGCCCAGCCAGCACCCTGTATATATTCCAGAGGCCTGCTCCGGTCCTCCGTCCCTCTAAATTACTTTTGACTCTACCTCTTCTCCACTTCCGCTAATTGTTTGACTTGAAGAACCTGCAGTTGTTGGAGTTTAGGGACATTACGACCTTGGAAGAGCATGAGGTTTTCCATAGTAACTTATGTTTCTTACACAATGTTTTAGTGTCCTTTTCCTTTTTACCAAATTTTGATTGGTGAGATGATTAGGTTAACATTAATGAGGAGTTGACAGAACTGATTCTGTGCTTATGTTCAGACAGCTAGTGTGATGGACATGCCAGTGAATAAATTACATTTTCCTCAGAAGATGTGGTTTTGCCTGTCACCCACACGTAACTGCGACATGCTTGATTTTCCAAAACGAAGCATTACTTGTTTACAAGATGAATTGGAGTCCTTAAAAAAGAGAGTTCTGCCAATCTCTCTGTACAGGAAGTCCTTCCAGGGCCTGGATTTGTGGTCAGAACATATGGTGCTTGGCTGTTAACATGCCTTAATTTATAATTAAGATCAAAACCCAGGGAGTTTCACAGTCAAGATGTCAATTTGTTTAGATGGGTTTCATTAGAAGCAAAACATCGATACAACCCCCATGGTAGACCATGAGACGCCACCAGTCTCTCAATTAAAAAACATTAACTCCGTTCTGTAAAAAGTTAGAGAACAGGACCACAAGCTATAGATTATTACAATGTGTTTAGGCAGCCCGATTCTGATTCTAATAATTGGTAAAAATGGCTGTTCTGCTGTGTGAGTCTTCACTGTCTAACTTCTTTTATTGATTTTGTATCACTTTGTGATGTCTTGTGAGCTGTAGTTGCAGAACAGTGAAACAGGGAAGGAAGCACTTGTGTACAGGACGTAAAGTGTGTGTGTAAAATGTGAAGCCGACTCATTTCATAATAAATGGTGAGTTTGCAATGTTTTAACGTCTTATTGTAACGTGCCCTATGACAAAAAAGTGTAAGCGGCTGACCAACGTGTTGCAAATACGTCACGTGACCTACACAACTTTTTCTATTTTGATTATGTAATTTCATAGAAAATTTCCAGTGAATGCAGGGGCTGCAATTTTGTTAAATTGTATAGACACAAATAGTCATATTTTGTTTCACACTGCCATGCTTACATTGTCCTTTCATGCACAGTTCTGACAACCAATGCTGGCTCTAGACTTTTGGAGGCCCTAAGCAAAATCAAAGGGCTCCCTAAGCAATCAGGGGTCCTAGCGTTCAGGGGCCCTTAGCGACCGCTTATGTCACTTATGCCTAAAACCGGCTGTGCCGGCAACTATGATGGATGCATATCCTGGCCAGCTCAGATCAGCCAGTATGCGTGAGGCTTGGTCTGACGTGGTCAAGCTTGGTCATAAGGGCATCAATATTCGACAGGTCCCACTCCCAAGGTTTTCTTTGTGGACCAGTTAGAGCCCTTTTCTGTCTTCCTCTGCAGCGATGGGAGGTTGAAGGGGAGAGGAGGGGCGCTCTGGGTTGGATGATAGACTGGGGGATATGAGGGTGTGGAGAAGAAAGCAGATGTAGAGCAGAGCGGGGGGGGGGCTGTTTTCCAAATGCATTTCAGTGACAATTGTATCCTGTGTTTTCTGTAGCTCTGACACAGCCAAGATCTCTTAGCCAGACAAAGAAAGAGCATGTAGGTGGTTCTGAAGGTAGGGGGAGTGTAACTCAAAAGGCCAAGTTCACCTTTTTGTATGTTGCTGGCTGAAACGGGAGCGATACGCCGTTTCGATACATACCACATTGTCTATAGTATAAGGTGCATCGTGAATTACTCTGCCTCTCAGCACGGTAGATGGGAGCTCCTATGTGAAGTCGCAGCTCAACGTGATCTGCTGTCAATCTGAGTGATCACCTGAGCTCTCGCCATCTCTCCCGTTAGACGTCTAGTTTGACGATGTCTCTTCGCCTCTGAGTAGTCTAACCCTCCCCCCGACATCAAATATAGAAGGCAGGGCAGAAGGAAGCGTCTTTTGTCATGTGCTCGCAGGGCTAGAATCCCCCAGTAAGCAGGAAAAACTACACACGATCATTTACTTCTTTGCTGACCCACTGATTTTCCTCTGTCATGTACATTGCGTGTTACCATAGGAGAAGTTGAGGTCTCTGTTTCATGGTGACCCACTTCTAGCTGTCTGTCAGTGAAACCACAGCATGTGTGGCTGATTTGGTATGGGTGTGTTGAATGCAACACAACATTAGGGGGCTAGTACAAAAAGTAAATCTTTGAACTCACAACTGTAGGTCAGTCTGGACAAACGGCTGTGCTAAAAATGTAAACGTGAATCATTGAGGGGATATTTAGTTAAAAAAAAATAAAAAGAGTGGATGTATGAGTCAATTGGAAGCTGGCGATGACCTTGATGGTGTAAGTGCCAGATTTGAAAGGTAGCCAGGAAAGCAGGGTTAACATAAGTGTCATAAGGGAACGTTAGTGACCATGGAGAGGCAGGACACTTGTTCAACATCCCACCTGAAAGACTGCATTCTACGCAGGGCGATGTCCCTTCACAGCACTGGGACATTGAGATTTGAGCCCTCCAACATCACTTCCAGCAGCATCTGGTCTGCCATCCACCGAGTGACCAGGACTGACCCTCCTCTACCAGCAGTGGGATGTAGTGGGGAAAACCCTTAACATTTTGTTCATTATTGACTTGTGTGGTTAAATAAAGGATGAATATAAATACATGATTATAATCTGGTCAAGTTGTTAGATCTCTAGAATCGAACTTACTAATGCTGTTGGGTTGCAAATTCAGTTCTAGGTCACCATGTTGCAGCTGAAGCTATTCAAGTGGAAAGTGACTGGGAGTGACGACATCCTGTCACCCATCCCTCCCTCCCTCCTGTCACCCATCCCTCCCTCCCTCCTGTCCTGAAGCCTTCCCAAACCTTCCTCACTCATGGCAGATTTTATCAGCCCTCGTTCATAGGTCTCCTGCCTCTCCACTGTCAGCACCAGACCGGTGGCTGAAAAATTATTTGAAATCTTCTAAAAGACTTTGAATGTTTTCATTTGGCTTGCCTAGCCCGCCAGATGGGGCGGTGGTTTAATGTTTAAATCTGCCGATAAGCTTAGCTCAATCAAGCGCACAAAGGGTTTGTAATCATATTAAATCTGATTCTTTTTGGTCTGTATTAAGTCTGATTTCGGCCCAGAACCAGAGCCCTGCGTTCCTCAGTGTGTATCAGTGGGCATGAGGCAAAGGTTACCCTCCAGAGTGGAGACAAAGGAAGAGAAGGATATGAGTCATAGACCCCTTTTCAACAGCTCACTTCCCATTCCTCTATTGCCTTCCTACTGGAGTCTCCTTTTTTAATGTTCTAAGGCTAGAGAACCGCTGGGACCCGTTTCCTGAACGCAGATGGAACTTAATCCTGGATTGTGTAGCTTTTTCCATTCTCAATTTAAAGTCAGTCTTGTCTAGTGCTGGTGCGTTTACATTGTACTCCTTGTGAACTGTGTCTGATTATTGTTTGACGATCCAGCTGTAGCTCAGGGCTTTGCATACTGAACCGCTGCTCGTGCAGATTCCTGCTTTTGGAATGTTGTATGTTGGATGTGCTGTGCTGTGTCTCCCACAAACCAGACTTGTGAAGTACTTCAGTTGGCCTTGAGATTCTCTTCAAGTTGTGTGTTCTCAAGCTGAGTCATCCGTAGGGATGCGCATAGCCGACCTGGGTTCAAGTACTATTTGAATATGTTGAATATTTTGCAAGCTTCATTTGACATGCATGGCTTGACCGACCACCTCATAACTACAAACCACGCACCCCTGGCACTCCATGTGGGCTTGAGAAAATTGTTTGGTTTCAAACAGGACTTGAACCCAGTTCTGATACCAAGAAGTCAAGGAGAAGGAGACATTAAAATGTAACGCATTCCAAGTGTTCCTACTAGGGCTTGCCTACAGCCTTGCCTTAGGTGCAGGCTGTTGGACCCCAGGACACTTGGTTATTGTTTTTTCTCTTTTCATTTGTACAACAATATTGCGGTCATTTAAATGAGTTTAACAATCTTGAAACGGTAAGTTGTCGGCAAATGATTAAATAAAATTTGCAGTTCAACAAATGATTGCTGTTTACCTTATGTTTTTTTTCTACCATGAGTCTGAGTGCTATTTCATAATCTCCTGACCTTTATTGCAAACAACTTCTCACTTCTTATCGGTCTGCAGTGCCAAGTCTCTATGTTTCCTGGCTGTGTTCTCCCATCAGAGCCTAACTTTACAGACCTGTCCTAAACACAAACAATCAAGTGTCTTTGTGGGATCAGTGACTTAAGCCTTTGTTCCAACTCTGAGATTTTAGAATCTGGCTAGAACATGAATGTTGACCTACCGGGGAAGGTTCAAAGTGATGCAGTTTCACTCCATTTTATTGGCCTCCCGTTTCAGTCTAGTGAAAACGGCCCTCTGTCATGAGGAGCACTTCTGAAACCCTTCCAGCCATGCGGTCATTGTGCGGTTATGGTTCTGCATACCGTGCGGCCCTAAATGTAAATTAATCACCAGCTTTCTGCCTCGTTAAGTGACCAGGCTGACCAAGGATGAGTTGAGACGTGATCCGAGACAGCCACCCATGTACAATATACTCAAACACACATGGTTGGAAGAAAAAGCAATTGAATTGTATCCAGTATTTCCATGTTTTATAAATGTTCTCCTCCTACAGTGTTACTGCAGGAGTACCTCAATATGAACAAATGGATACATAAATAGATGAATTCCTTCCTCTGTTTTACAGATGCAGTGGCGTGTCCAGCGTCTTCGTGTTTAGGTCAGTAATGGCCGTTGTCTCCTCCGTCGTAGCAGAAGGCCCCCTCCAAGCCTGTGCGTGTGCGTTGTTATGGCAACAATAGATGGAAACACAGACGTGGAGACCCTGTTGGCTGCTATCCACCTGGACAGGTACCTGAAGACCTTCCGCCAGTCGGGCTTCCTCTTGGCCAAGGACCTCATCCACTTAGACAATGGAGCTTTTATCCGACTGGGCATAACTGCCACCGGGCACAGGAAGAGAATACTGAGGCTAGTGCAGCACATTCAGAGGGCAACCAATCACAAGAAGTCAACATCAGAGCCCTTAGATCCTTTTCTGGACCGCTGTCAGTCAGAGTCAGACATTAACTCCCCATCCGTCCAATCAGGAGGGCCGAAGTCCGAGCAGGAATGCGGAGCGGGTGCCATTGCGTTCGAAGCATTTAGGAATAGTTCCGTTCCAAACATTCCTTCCATGTTGATGAACTCTGCGTCAGAACTGCAGCAGCAGAGAAATGGGAACTTTACAGTGGTGAAGCCAGTTCCAAAACCTAGAACTGTGTTCCACAGACACAAAGCAGAACCCACCCGCTTCCTCTCGTGTCCAACCCCGCAAGCACCACCGGAAGAGCAGGTTCTGACTAAGAAACCATCTCAGGAATCCCTCAGCTTTCCCGTAGTGGAAGGATTACCTTCAGGTGGCTCCGTCAAAGCGGTGACAGCCACAGGGCCTGTCCGTACCCCGACTCCTGCTCTAAGACACAGCCTGAGCCTGAGGGAGAAGAGTTCAAGTGGCGTGTCTGATTCCGGAGGGCATCTTCCTCCTGTTCCTCCTAGGATGAACCGTGGTGTACCGCCAGCCTTGTTCAGGGGAAACACACCGCCTGGTGAAATGACTGGCCAGCCCCAGAAGCAGGACCAACATATGAGGTCTCCACCCCTCTCGGGCTCTCCTTCCCCTTCATCCCCTTTTCACTGTGACGACACTGGATTTTCTTCTGTGACTGCTTCCCCTCCCGGCTCCCCGATGGAGATGGTCCCTAATGAGATTTATTGTGGCACTTTACCTTGCCCTGTAGCTAGTAGTGGACAAATGCCAGGCAGCGTTCCTTTACCGCCACCGCGACACGAGATGGATTCTACTCCTGAAAGAAACAGGTAGGTCGAAGTCAGACTTCAGGATGATGTGAAATAGAAATGTCTGCCTGCATCAAAAGAGAGTAATTTTTTGTTGACCGCAACTTTTGTTTCATGTGTCCGTAGCACTTTAAGTAACAGCTCTTCTGAATCGTCCCACGGAGGTTTGTCTACCCCTCACTTTCTGGAAGTAACCAAACAAATGGATTAGTAGGAGACTACTCAACATGCATCCATTAGGCCTATAAATGACGGCTCTTTAGAATGAGGTTATTAAGAAAGTGGCTAACACTTTGAATTACTAAGGCTTTAGTTTTTGCTAACAAATTAGCATTCAGGTATAGATTTTATAAGACCGTAAGAATTGTTGTAACAACAAGGCTTGTAATATTTTATGTAATTAATTTCTCCAACACACTTCTTATGGAAGATGCAGAGGATATCAGTCCATACTGTGAAACAGTCTTCCAGAGACGGCCAATTCAACACTCTGAGGTGAGACTTGGAACCATCCTGTCGTTGCCCTAGTAAAAATTCCTAATCTGGGTTCCTATAAAAATTTAAAAAGAAAAGCCCCAAAATAATAAGAATTGTTTCCAATAAAAATGTTATAAGAAGAAATCCATTATGAAAACTCAATAAATTATTGAATATAATGGTTCCAAATCATTATAGAAAATTTGAAATAATTGTTACTACTTGGGGTTAATGTTAGCATGTTCTTCATAAAATCCTGAGGCTTTTCAGATAAATATCATTTCTTATCTGTAATTGGCTCCCTCTTCCCTATGTAGTTCACTTCTATTGGTCAGAGACCGAAGTAGGGCCCTATATAGGCTGCCATTTTGGATGAAGCCTAAGTCTGTTATCTGGTTTCAAGAGCATGTCTGAGTTCTATTGTCTTTAGTGTTGCTCACTTTGGTTTTCCAGAATGTCTTCTAAATTTTGTGTTGTCTTAGGTGGAATTGACAACAAGTGAAGGAAAGACGGGGACAAAAAAAGCATCAGAGAGTCATGGAGAGGATCATGGGTAAGATGATGCTGTCAAGAAGACCGGACAAAATTGCAAAGACCACTGGCTTAACAGGACGTCAAGGACCAGTTTCTCAGAAAACAGATTCTCTTCTCTCAATCGTTTCAATATAACTCACAAGGAATTAACTAACTATGCATCATTTAACCAGTAACAGAGACTGTCTTTGCACTGTCAGGTCACACAAGCTTTCCTGGGCCAAACGTCTGTCTCACGCCCTCTACAGTGAATCCCAGGGTTATAGCACGGTAGGAGGGTCAGCAACATCCCCGCGCTGCCTGTCCTTACCCCCCAACCTGTACCCCACCGAACCGGATGAGGACCAAACCATCTCTCCGTACGCCAGCTACACCTCCCTCTCGGAGCAGACCACGCCCATAATCAGTGGCTGGCTGGATAAGTTGTCACCACAAGGGTACGCCTGGCCTTGGCCTCGGTTCACGGTCCTCTGCTCCTTTTCCTCTTCCGTGTTTTCTTCCCGCCTGAGGAACTGTCTCTGCCTCGTGTGTGTCCTCTCAAACCGGTTTGTCTCTTCCTCCTTTCTTAACACTTGTTCTCCAATCTGTTATATGTTCATTACAATAACCATATGTTTAAGATACACTTCGACTTTGTCGAATGTTTTTTTTCCTTTTTAATGCTATTGGGATTTATGTGTGGCATGATACAAATCCAAAAGAGGGGACATTTTGTTGGCTTTTCTAATTCCTCACTGCGATTTTGTTTGCATCCTAGGAACTATGTTTTCCAGAAGCGCTATGTGAAGTTCGATGGCAAAAATCTGATGTACTTTGGCAGTGAGAAGGTATGAGGACAGTTCTCCACATTTTCTCTTGAAATTTAATTTTCAAGGCAATTGCAATCTATATAAGTCTACTAGACTATTCTCAGATTTTTGACCTCGCTGTACTAAATTTAGTTAGGAATATCTGTAATAATCATTCCAATATGTATTCTTCAACATGCTCTTCCAGGATCCTTACCCAAAAGGAGTGATCCCTTTGGCTGCAATACAGATGGCTCGACCGGCCAAAGACAATAAATTTGAAATTGTGACAAGTCACAGGACGTTTATCTTCCGGGCTGATAACGAAGGTAAACAAAGCACTTTAAGAGCAGCACTTAAAAACACAAACAAGGCGCTTTTCCGCATTCATGCAGCAGGCTTATAATGGCTGCTCATAGTTGTCTCGCTTCACAAAGTGTACCGGTGTGAAATGGAAATGGTCTTTCTGCACTTCCCCACTCCCCCTGGGACGGGTTCACAGCCAGGGATAAGCAATTACTGACGAGGTTAAATACCCGCTCAATGGCAGAATGATACATTTCTCATTACGCTAACCGCTACCCTAACTATCACCCTAAAACCTGGCATATAATGTAACTTAAAATCAAGTGATACCATCAACTGAGGTGTTTCCATCTGTCCTCTCACAGTTCATAGACAGCGGTGGTGCAGTACTCTACAAGGAAGGGTGAAGGAACAGCAAGTGTTTGGGTGCCCTCGCTTTGGCTCAGGCAGCCACTGCCAGAAGAGTGGCCCTCTGGAACTCAAAGGGACCAAGTCCAAAGTCTATGTAGCCATCAATACCGACCAGGTGTGGCTGTACAAGAGCGAACAGTGTTTTAAGAATGGGATCGGAATCACCTTAATCGAGGCTAGAGGAGCCACAATCAGAGATGGCAAAGGAAAAAGCTTCGACCTGATCACCCCCTACAAAGCATTCAGGTACCTGTTTTCTAGACGCGCTAACAACCCTACTATTCGTGGTTCTTGTTTTGGAGATGTCACTGTTTGTCCATCGTGAACCTCCTACACTGTTTTTGGGGCCCTGAAAACACACAGAATGTCGTCGAGGCGGAAAAAGGTTTTGATTCGTCGATTTCTTGACTCTTGGCAGTTTCACAGCCGAGTCCGAGCGGGATAAACGGCACTGGATGGAGGCTCTGCAGGAGTCCATAGCGGAGACCCTGTCCGACTACGAGGTGGCCGAGAAGATCTGGTCCAACAGGTCCAACAAGATTTGCGCCGACTGTAAAGCCATCAATCCCGACTGGGCCTCCATCAACCTCTGTGTCGTCATCTGTAAGAACTGTGCAGGTGAGGCAAAGCCTTTCGCTACTGACGTACAGCGCGGCGAAAAAGTCGCTGCTGCACTGCAATGTGGTGCCTCGGAGAACCGCGACTTTCCGGAACCCCAGAGGGAGTCTGAATGATTGGATATGGCCCTGGTGGGCAGAGGATTCTGTCACATTGCAGAATCCCTTGAGACCAATTGAGATAAATGTTAAGCTGCGGGTTTGCTGCAGATGAGTTTGATGGATTGGACCGCAACTTTTTGGCCATGTGTCTTATCAGCCCTTTGCCATCGAAACGGAAAAGGTTACATTTGACCTATGGCCCCCTTCAACAACACCTGTGTTGTTTTTAACACACCTGCCCCAGGTTGGAGTTGCAGTGTTGCTCTGAAAAATGTTTCTAAATACACACACACACATTACTTCCCACTCCAACATGGTTTAGAGGCAGAATTGTGGATCGGGATCCTGTTACCAACACAATAATGATGTCTAGTGCCTGAAGAGTGATGGCCTGGTCTTTTGTTCTTTTTCTCTGCAGGACAACACCGAGGTCTGGGGACAATGGTGTCGAAAGTACAGAGCCTGAAACTGGACACCAGCGTGTGGAGCAATGAGATTGTGCAGGTAACGGGGAAGGCAACTTTAAAAAGGCAGGAGGAAATGTTGTCGATGACTTGAGTCCAATGGCAAGGTTTCTTCTGGGTTATGGCAGTTACAGCAGTGTTTCCCAATCCTGGTCCTGGGGACCCCAAGGGGTGCGCGTTTTTGTTTTTGCCCTAGCACTCACACAATTGATTCAAATGTTGCCCTAACACTTACACAGTTGATTGACGTAATCAACCTGTCATCAATTCTTTGAATCAGGTGTGTGAGTGCTAGGGCAAAAACAAAAATGTGTACCCCTTGCGGAACCCAGGACCAGGATTGGGAAACATTGACCCCAAATTACCGAGTTGTGGTTTCAGCATGCCGTTAACCAAGATTGTTTTGACATCTGAGTTTTTTTTAAAGCAGTTGCTGACTCTGACTACTATCTGGTATGTGTTTGTCTGTCTGATTCGAAAGCTCTTCATAATGTTGGGGAATGATCGAGCTAATGAGTTCTGGGCAGCCAGGCTACCTCCAGCCGATGAGCTGGACTGTGACGCCACACCAGAACAGCGAAAGGAGTTCATCATCCATAAGTACCGCGAGGGCCGTTACCGACACCCTCACCCCGGATTTAACACGCAGGAAGAGCTGCTGAAGGTAAATGCAAAATGGTTACCCATGATACCTTGCATGATTGCAATAAACACATTTTAAGGTAAATAGTTGCCACGTTTATTTCCTATGTAAACATAACTATTAGTTGTGACTAGTGATGGCCATTCGAGGCTTCATTACCGTTCTTATAGCAGCAGGATATTATGCTAGCTGTGCTAACTCAGATTTTCTTTCTCAAAATAAAAGCCATCATTGAAATATATAAGGTAATATAGTTAACAATCCAGTCTGTACATTTTGTGTTTAATGTCCGTTCCAATGTTATTCTTGTCTGTTTTTTTTCACAGACTAGATTAACTATATTGCTTTATACATTTCAATGATGGCTTTTATTGTGATAAAGAAAATCTTGAGTGCTGCCAGCATAATATCTTGCTGCTAAAATAACCCTAATGAAGCCTCGAATGGCCATCACTAGTTGTGACTATGGTTGAGAAGGGGAAAATAATTCTATAGCCTTTCGAAGCTGTGAAACGTCAAACATTATCCTAAATTTACCGTAAACCATTAACTTACAACATTGACAGGCATTAGAGTAAACTTAGTGTTTCAGCATGAACTGATAACTATTGGAAGTCACTCTGGAGGGGAGTGTCTGCTAAATGATACACAGTAAATACAAATGAAACGCTGTCGTCATCTGTAATTTGTAATGGCTGTTTAAAGAACTGAACCGTGGGTTACAGTTTCACTGTAGGGACCATCTAACGTCTGTGAAACTGTTGCTTTGAGGAGCTCTGCAACCCTATTTTGTCAGCCTTACAGTAAAAACACGGCACGCAAAGCCATGCAATCAGTGCTATTTTAAAGTGCAAACGCTATGCTGGGGTTCAAGTTAGGGCTACAGCTGCCTGGCTCTTAGCCTATAATGACATGGAATGTGCTTTGAAATGAGAACAGTTGAATGGAGGGCAGGGCAGTTGAATGGAGAGAGAGGTCTGTCCCTGTGGCTCTGGATGCGTGCGTGCGGATACGTGCGTGTGGGTGTTATGCCTAATGTCTCTCGGCCACTCTCTGCCCTGCAGGTTTTATGTTCTGCTGTGACCGAGCAGAACCTGTTAAAGACGGTCACCCAGATCTTCACGGATGCAGAGTCCGCCCGAGCCCAACTTGCTCCCTCTAATGGATGTGACAGTCGTCTTTCTCTGGACCTTTCCCCGTCTCAGGGCACCGCAGGTGAGGCAGGGGACCGGCTTTAAGCCTGCTGGAGCTATTACGCATTATGAGCCTATTATGCGTCCATGCTGTGTAACGCAGAGTGCTTTGAATCCCTCTGCAGAAGGCTTTTAAATCATTAGAGCATGGTTGACTTGATAGCGAACTCGGCTGACTTTTGGCTGTCCGTTCTGCGAAGACCTTCACATACGAGATATTTGTGTTTTGATTTCTTTGAATATAAGACCTCTGTAAATGCTGTGTTCAAAACGGAGAGCTATTTCATAAAGGGGCTAGAGAGTTTCTGGGTGTTAACAGATCTGCCTTTGGGAAAGTTTGAGATTTTCTGCAATGCATTTTGAGAAGTATCTTGGAAGTGTTTGCTAGCTGAGCACCTTTGTAATATATGAAAAAGAAATTGAACAAAAGGTCTGTTCTTGCTCTGTATGTTTGCCTCTAGTGCTGTTTGAGTAAAAGATTAACGAAGTGCAAGCTTGGTCAGTTAGGATAGAACAATAAGAAACAAAACCTCTGTTTATCTTTTACAAGCATTTTAAGAAGTGGTATCGGCATTGCAATTCATAAGCGTTTATAATCCTCTACACATTGGCCTAGAACGCTCACATGAGCGTTGTCAACGTTTGCTATATTCCCACGGCCCCGAAAGTTGTCCATGTTATCCTTTTTTCTGATTTATTGTCCTTCTACCAGAGCCTGGTGTTTATGATGAAATAATGCAGGCTGTCCTGCATTCCGGCTACCTCTACAAGTCAGCTTCGATGAATAAAGGCACACTCTCACGGAAAACCAGAGAAGGTGGGCGACTGTGTGGGTGCGTGCATGTGTTGGCGGGTGTTAACGGCACACCGCTTGGCACTGGTTGAAGAGGAGAATGTGCCTCCTTTGTAGGCAGTAATATCAGTCTAAAAGGCCTGTAGGGAAGAAAGTTTATACAACCAAATAATTTACTGACTTTGGAAAAAAAGAGTACTAATAATTCATGTTATGGTTAAAATCCCTAGAAAACCAAACTTTGTGATTTACATAGAAGTCACTGGTAGTTGTTGCATTTATTTGCTACAAAGGCCGAGTGATAACCGATAAACTGAAGTATGGCGTTGTGAGACTATTTGAAAAGTAACAGCATGTCTTTACTGCGTCTAGATTTCCAGAAGTACTGGTGCACGGTGGAACGCTCTCTTCTCTTTTATGAGTCTGACAGATGTCCTGATCCTAGCATGAAGATCAACGTCAGAGATATCCTCTGTCTGGGGGTCAGCAGGCCCGACTCCTCCGATAACAATGGATTTATTGACAGGTGAGTGAGCCAATCGGTGTGTAATAGTTAGTTCGGATGTTGCCAATTCCACTGTCTATATTTAACATGCGGATGAGGAAAGGACGTATGCCATTCAGAGTACGGCATCTACCAACCACTGTTATTCAGTCTCCTTTGTCCGTTTTTCTCCTAGGTTTCGCTATACATTTGAACTGTACCTGACCTCTGAGAAGCTCTATCAGTTTGGTCTGGAGACTCCTGATGCACTTCAGTGTTGGGCCAAGGCTATTGGGAAGGTGCCACATTAAATGTTCTCCAACTGCGAAAGCATTTATTTAGTTGAACTGTTGCTCCAGATGCAGTCATGTCCTCTGTAGCTGTAATAGAAATGATTGAATACAAACACAGAGTTAACTCCTGTCTTAGTAACACCCTCAGTGTACTCTGGGTCTATTCAATGGTCTATCCTGTACTGTGACATAATACAGGAAGTTCTTCCTTCCTCAGGCGTCCACGCCTTTAAGCTGCCACTGCCTGCTAGCGCGGGAATTTGAGCGGGTCGGGGTCCTGCGCTACAAGGCCATGCTGGACCCTTCGCAGTGGAAAGAAGGATACTTTGTCCTCCAGAAGTCGAACCTCTTCATCTGCCCCAGGAACGACGGGGCTGCGGAGGACATTATCAACCTCAAACGTCTGCAAGAGCTCAGTGAGTCTCTTCCTGTCCTGAACGTAGCTTCACCACAGGCCGGTGTATTTGGGTAACTTCTCACTGATACACCGTGCTTTCAGAAAGTATACAGACCCCTTCACTTTCTCCACATTTTGCTGTGTTTTAGACTTTTACATAAATTTACATAAGGAATTCAGACCCTT
>JACXGI010000584.1:23822-36493 GCA_016801175.1 Esox masquinongy
ATCATGGACATTGTGCTGAAAGATACAATTTCAGTAAAAGATCCTGTGCACTGTAGATCATGTCTACTTCAAGAAACTCTGTATCTCGGAGGTCTATGGAGAGTTCCTTGAACTTCATTGCTTTTTTACTCTCACATTCACTGTGAACTGTGTGACCGTATATACAAAGGTTTGTGCCTTTCTAAGTCCAGTCCAATCCGTTGAATTTGCCACAGTTGGACACAAGTTCTTGAGACATCTCGAGGATGATCAAAGGATGCAGGCTGCATATGAGCTCAATTTGGAGTTGTCATGGCAATGGGTCTGAGTACTAATGCACGTGAGGTTTTTGATTTTTAATTGGCATTCATTTCTGAGGGTGTTTTCACTTTGTTATTATGGGGTATTATGTTTAGACTGATCGGAAACAAATGTATTTGAGCAATTGTAAATTATGTCTAGAAAACAACAAAATGTGGATGAAGTGAAGGGGTCTGAATACTTGTTCACTGTTTTCCACAATCTAACTAACTATCCCTAAGCCCAGTTCCCTTTTGGTCATTCACGCGATACAACACTAGAGGACCGCGCACATGTATGCGTTTCCCCAGTGTTGTACCTTTTATCGTACCTTGTTCCCTCAATATTCATAACCCTGTTTCTTTGTTCTGTTTTTTTTCGTCTAGGTATAGTAACTGAGAATGAAAACCATGAAAAGAAGGAAATTCTAGTTCTGGTTGAAAAAGGAAGGTCTGTTCTCTGTCTCTTTCCTCATTCAGTACACAAACACTACCATTCAATGGATTGGGGGTCACTTAGAAATGTCCTTGTTTTTGAAAGAAAAGTACATTTTTTGTCCATGAAAATAACATCAAATTGATCAGAAATATAGTGTAGACATTGTTAGTGTTGTAAATGACTACTGTAGCTGGAAGCGATAGCGAAGATATTTTATGGAATATCTACATAGGCATACAGAAGCCCATTATCAGCAACCATCAGTCCTGTGTCCCAATGGCATGTTGTGTTTGCTAATCTAAGTTAATCATTTTAAAAGGCCAAGTGATCATTACAAAAACTGTTTGCAATTTTGTTAGCACAGCTGAAAACTGTTGTGCTGATTAAAGATTCAATAAAACAGGCATTCTTGAGACTAGTTGAGTATCTGGAGCCTAAGCAATTGTGGGTTTGATTACAGACTCAAAATGGCCAGAAACAAATAACTTTCTTCTGAAACTCATCAGTCTATTTTTGTTCTGGGAAATTAAGGCTATTCCATGTGAGAAATTTCTGAGAAATTGCCAAGAAACTGGAGATCTCCTACAAAGATGTGTACTACTCCCTTCACAGAACTGTGCAAACTGGCTCTAACTAGAATAGACAGAGGAGTGGGAGGCCCCGGTACCACAACTGAGCAAGAGGACAAATACATTAGTGTCTAGTTTGAGAAACAGACGCTTCACAGGTCCTCAACTGGCAGCTTCATTAAATAGTCCCCGTAAAACGCCAATCTCAACGTCAACAGTGAAGAGGAGACTCCGGGATGCTGGCCTTCTAGGCGGAGTTGCAAAGAAAAAGCATATCTTAGACTGGCCAATAAGAAGAAAAGTTTAAGATGGGCAAAAGAACACAGACACTGGACAGAGGAAGATTAGAATGAAGTGTTATGAACAGACAAATCTGTCTACCTAAAGTATATCCAGCCAGGGAAGAACATTATGGAGAATGTGTGGACACAGTTTCAAGAATGCAAATTAATTTTTAATGCGTTTATTTAGATTTTCTTTAGGGAGCCGGATTTGAGGCACATCTTCTCCATATTATTCCAATGATTATGGACATTTCTTCCCCCAGAACTCTGCATCTCCAGGGTATGGGCCGGTTAGACTTCTCCCTGTGGTACGCAGATATCCAGAGGGCTGCCGGAGGGAAGGGCAACACGTTGAGAGAACAGCAGCTCAGCAGGAATGACATCCCCATCATTGTAGACAGCTGCATCGCCTTCATCACCCAGTATGGTAAAGACTGGGCTAAAACAACTTATTCTCTGTGCCATAAGAAACAAGACATTCCGAATTTTCAATCACCAAATGTCAGGTTCTTTTGTATTTTTGCAATAATCATTTTTGTTCTGGATCGATGAATTGCTTCTTCAGGTCTGGGCCATGAGGGGATCTACAGAAAGAACGGAGCCAAGTCCAGGATCAAACTGCTTATGGAAGAGTTCCGGAAGGATGCTCGAAACGTCAAACTCCGCATTGGGGATAACTTTATCGAGGACGTAACTGACGTACTGAAGAGGTTCTTCAGGGAGATAGACGACCCCATCTTTATGGCTGACCTTCATCCTCTTTGGAAGGAAGCTGTCAGTGAGTACTGTTAGTTAGGATCCCTAAACCTTCAAAGCATTTTTCCACAAAAGGTGGGCAAACTGTCATATTAAAAGTAAACAACCTGGGCTTGTGTTTACCTCTCTCTGTGCCACTGCTCGCCACCAAGCTGTGTTTCCGGGGCTTTTTAGGCCATTCATCCAATGACGGCCTGACTTTGTTGTTAGGATGTACCATGACGTGGTAGTCTAACGGGTAAATTTAACGGGTTTCTGTATGTCCCCTTAGGAACAGCCAAGGATAAGACCCAGCGTCTGGACAGATACAAGGAGATCATCCGTAGTCTACCCAGGGTTAACAGAACGACACTGGCTGCACTAATCGGCCATCTCTACAGGTCAGTAAAACAGAACCGTTTCCAATACAAAAGCTGGCTACAAAGTAGTGTTGGGGTCAAATCAGTTTAAATTAATTCAGTTCAGGAAGTAAACCACAATTCCACAAAAATTCCAACATAACTGATTTTTCAATATACTTCCTGGACTGTAACATATTTGACCTAGTTCCCAGTCCCAATCCCACTTCCAAGTGATTGTAATCTTATAATGTTATTTGTTCGCTCTCATTGTTCTAGGGTCCAGAAGTGCGCGGACCTGAACCAGATGTGTACGAAGAACCTGTCCCTGTTGTTTGCCCCCAGCCTGTTTCAGACCGACGGGAAAGGAGAGCACGAGGTGAAGATCGTTGAGGACCTCATAGACAACTACCTTTATGTCTTTGATGTGAGTATAAAAGAGCGAAGTGATTCTGCAGTTCAAATGCATCACCTAGAAATCAGTGTTCCGTAGATACAGAAAGCAGTTTGATTGATGGAAACAGGTACTGCAGACCGGAACATGTCCTATCAGAGCGTAGATTATCACATTCCATTGCAAATCGTTTTGTTACAGTTTGCCCTAGTGAAGGTCAACCCTGTTGTTTAACATCAGGGCCGATTAACGCGTTATGGTTGTGTCTGTTCAGATTGATGAGGAGCAGCAGACTCAGATTGAACTGGAAATCAGCCTCATCACTACCTGGAAGGATACACAGGTATGACCATATTCATCAGTGTATTACTTCCTACTACAAGCAAGATCCAATGGTTCACTCTGTAATAGCTTTACTAGTGCTTCCTACAATTTGTTTTATAAATCCCCATTTACATCGGTAGTTGTCATTAAGTGCTTATACGGATGCTCAGCCTGAAACCTCAAAAAGTAAGAAACAACAAGAGATTGATGCACAATTTAGCAAATGCAGTTATCCAAAGTGACTTCCAGTTAGTGCAATTATCTTAAAATAGCTATCTGGGACAACCACACAACCTAGTAGTAGGAAGTACAATTTCCTCTGTTTTCCCAAAGAAATAACACCTGTATTGGGTTGAAAGTCCTGCCACTAACAAAACCATCAGGTCCTAGACTGTGTCAACAGGACATAAAGAATGGTGAGCAATGATTATTCTCTGGTAGTCCTATGCTTAAATACAGAGACGATAAATCAGGAAATGCTAGGGTCAGCTAACTGGTTTGCACTACCCAAAACCTGTTGGCTGTTCCTCTTCGCAGGGCGTAACTACAGGGAAGATAAATCGGCTTTTCCCTGTTTCTACTCAAAAGTGAGCTCCAAACCTGTTAAGATTCCCGACCTGAGGGTGCTTAAATAAGGCAGTGACCATACAACAGTTAAATAACAGGTAGAATGAGTTCTCACTACCCTACCTACCCCTCAGGTTGGGTTTTCCCCCAAGTCCAAGAGTCCCCAGGATGTCGTTCCCTCACATCCTTTTTTTTTTTTGTTTTTTTTTTTTATTGACACCCCAGAACTGTGTTTGGATTGCATATAGAGCTTAAGAGCACCAGCTTCAAATATGTTTGTGCCAATAAAGCTTTTCAGACATTGCAAATTGCAAATTTTCTTTTTCTAAAATCTTTGTCATTATCTTTGTGACCTGTTTGTGCAGTTGTCCCAAGCCGGAGACTTGATCATTGAAGTGTATCTGGAGAAGAAGATACCAGACTGCTGTATAACTCTCAAAGTAAGTACATTTCCTGTACATACATTTATTCCAACAGCCATAAGGTTTTTCAATGGATAGCCTGTTAGACTCTACAGCGTACAGTGTATTGTTTTTATAAAGAAAATAAGTAGCATTTCACACTTTTACAGTGATTTTATAGTGTATTACACAGTTTTTATGTTGTATGTATAATGTGTTTTTAAGCGCATGGTCACAGTTTCCCTCAGTGTGATGGTTATGTTGGCCGAATAGTATAGAACATTTTACACATTCTGCCACAAGGTGACGCCTAATAACCATCCACCCATCTATACCTTACCAATGTACTGTCTTTGTAACTAAAATGCTCCCGCTTATGTTGCCAGGTCTCTCCAACAATGGGTGCTGAAGAGTTGACCAACCAAGTCCTGTACATGAGAAACGTGCCAGCGGAGGAGAAGGATGTCTGGCTGACTTTTGAGGCCATAGAGGAAGGACAACTGGGTAAGGATCATGACACTGCTTAGACGCGGAGCAAGGGTTTCTCGGGGAGGGATACATTCCAATGTACCCCCATATATTTTAGAATATATTTTAGAATAACATAGCCTTTGAACATAACAACCTCATGCAAACTGTAAAGCATGGAGGTGTTGCATTATGGTGTGGGGCTGCTTTGCTGCTTCAGAACAATGATCCAAAACACACAAACAAAGGTACAACAGAATGTCACAAAAAGAAGAAATCGAGGGCTATGGCAGAGTCAAAGGCCAGATTTCTTTCCTATCAAATGCTGTGGGCGGGACTAGAAGCAGGCTGTGCGTTTTAAATTGCATTTCTGTTGGTTTTTGGCAAATAAAATATTGCAAAATATTAACTTCCAGCTTCATGTGCTAAATTAGGTTACCTTCCTTTATCAGTCAATAATGTTGATGTGAAGTAGTTATGTAATGCATATATATAATATTTTCAAATGACTGTTGGTCTATTGCTTTCCGAAGCCCAAGTACAAGGAAGTTGTTAAAAACAAGAAACTAATCCCATTTACAGTACATCTACTAGGCTATAGTTAGATCTGACAATTGCATTTTGTTGTGTTTACCCCGGGTAGAGCGACCCCTACACCCCAAAGAGAAGGTGCTGGAACAGGCTTTACAGTGGTGCAAAATGGCCGATCCGAGTTCTGCTTACCTAGTGGTGAAGAAAGTGCCCAAAGGAGAGGGTATCAACATACTCACTGGTAAGTGCTCTTCAGAGGAATGAAAGGACAGTCCGATTTAACCTAGGCCCAGGATCTGTTTGTGCTCACTTGCAATCTCTTAATGGTTATTGGCCCCACAAAAATCTTTGTAAGAAGGCTCAAGACTGACAGTTGAGTCCATCCAATCACAGACAGTGTGATTGTTTTTACTTTACAGCCTACAGTAGTGAAATAATGAAGATGGGAGTTCTGAAGTGTCGTGAAGAGCCTCCCAAACTTCTCCACGGGAAAGGCTTTCAGGAACATACCTTTCAGATCAAGGATCACAAGCTGCTACTTCTGAAAGACAAAAAGGTATTCCAATGTTAAGGTTTGAAGTCCAAGCAGATTCAGAACAGTGTAGCCATGACATGTGCAGGTTTTGTTTTCTCACTGTAACATTTTGCTGTAATTCCAGAGCATCAAGCCTGAAAAGGAATGGGCGCTGAAATCGTTGAAGATCTACATGGGAATTCGAAAGAAGCTGAAACCACCCACTAAATGGGGTTTTACTCTCATGATGGAAAAACATCAATTGTGAGTCGTCACCTCAGGATTTTGTCGGTTTATAAAAGGAAACATTACACACAATGTTCCTGCAAATAATTTCTGTAAATACTGATACTAATGGATTGAATCAAATTTGTTTTCTGAGTATTTGTTCTTGTTTAGATTTCCCTGTTGTTTACTGTATTTTGTATGGCTTTGCATGACATAGGAAGTTAGGATGTTATGTAAGTGGGCTACATTGTTTTAGAGGAAGTGTGGAATGTCTTGTTCTAATGCAACGTCTCCCTCTCCTCCCCTTTAAATGAGATCCCCCTCCCCTTCTAAGAGCTAATCAATGCTCTTGTGTTTTTGATTCGTTACTTTCTCTTAGGTACCTTTGTTGCTTCTGTGAGTCAGACCTGTGGGACTGGGTAACCAATTTCCTCAAAGCTCAGGTATGTTGTGGATAAGCTTCAGATTTCTTCTTTAATACGTTTCAGTCTTTTCAGTTTTGGTTCCATTTTGATTCACGTGACTCCCTATGCAGAATGACGACCCCCGACCTCCTGTACTGAGACGTCACTCCTCCTCAGACATATCCAAGCAGAAGTTCGGGACCATGCCCCTAGTACCCATCAGAGGGGAGGGACACGAGAGCAACTCTACCATGCTGTCAGCTAATCAGACTCTGGTACATTTCCACTTGACTATGCTCTAAGCCAATCACACACTGCTATGGCTCTGCCGGAGACAACCGGCCAAATCTTCCACCTACGCTGTCCCTCATACGGATTGTAATGTTTTGCGAACATTCAGTTTGCCCTCCTTATTAACGTCACACATAAAAGTTTTTTAATTATTATTATTTTATTCGTATAGCGCTTTTCAAGGACACAAAGACGCTTTACAGAATGGAACATGTAACAGAAACAAACAAAAAATACAGTAGGAAAACAGAAAGAAAACAGAGAGTGGGATTGGGCATAGCTGTGGGTAGGCGATTTTGAACTCATGAGTCTTGAGGCGTTGCTGGAAGATGGGGATTGTCTCAGAGTCATGGATGGTTTCGGGAGGAGTGTTCCAGAGCCTGGGAGCAACCCTTGAGAATCAATCATTTTTTTTATTTCTGTCAACTTTTCTTTTAGCTGTTCAGTGTCTAGTATCTGTACTATTCCATATAACTAGCTATCCCACAAACACTGTCCTTCTATAAAATTCACTGTGGTCACTGGACAGACCTACAAAGATCATTTCCCTGACCAGGACTTCAAGTTTTCTGTCAGCAGAAGGCTGATTCCTGGTCAGGGAAACCATCTCGATGTGTCTGTATCTTAAGGGGTGCACTGGTTTTGTCTCTCTACAGCGAAAGCTTCACAACAGACGGACCCTCTCCATGTTCTTTGTAAGTATGAACCCACTGGTGCAGTGACTTTCATGTTGTTTGTTTGCTTTGCATGCCATCTGGAATCTCCACTGTCCTTTTCACCACCTCGACCAAAGTTGCCCACTCCATTCATCTAACCAGAAACTAAGAACAACATGACAGCAGAATGTTTGTTTTGACACGTCCCCATTAAATCTGTTTGAAGCTCTCCTAACTTGCATATCTATCATTTTTTAAGACCCTCTTGTCTGTATGATGATTTCTTTGGTTTATATAGGGACTATATCTGACCGAACCACGCCTCCTCTTCCTGTTGGAAGCACACACTTCCTGAAATGACGCCATCAGGATGTTGATGTGGATGTTTGAAGTGTAGACAACAGGATGGACCTGGGAGGAGATATTGTTCTGTATTGTTCTGCATCAATGGTCCTTAGTCTTAAAGGGAAGGCCTGGGAGGCCTTGTGAAGGCTCCTTATGTTTTTACAGAAAACAGCCTGTCTTGTCTTTTTGTCTGTCAGGGTGTCTGTTGAGTTTTTCTAGTGTTGTTTCGGGTATTGGGCAGTGGTCTAGAGATGGTTGCCCAAGTGATGGAGCAACAGCCACACCTAAGAAGCCACACCTACTTTAGCCAAATGACCAAATGACACATTGCCTTGGCATTAGTTGGACCCATTCCCCTCATGGGACAGATATACATTTCTTGTATAACCCAGTTTAACTCTCTTCTATGACCATCTCCCATTACATTACATTGTCTCTCACTGATGCCTGCTTGAAACCCCATAATCCCAAACAAATAGTTACATCTCAAACCCCTTATTTTGATGTGAAATTCTTATTGTCTCTAATTCAGATTTTGCCTCTGAGCTTCCAAAGCATCTACATTTAACAACAAATGAGTTTCCAACTCCCACCTCTGATCTATCTGATCTCCTCTCCTAAACCCAGCCGATGAAGGTGCAACAGGACTCTTTTGAGGAGCGTCCAGAAAGTCCAGATCCCCCGGAGCCCCTATATGAGGAGGTGGGGGACTTTGGCCTTCAGATCCTCAAGTCCCTGGAGACCAGCTTCCTCTCCAACAACTCCTCAGAGACCCAGGAGGTCCCGGACCGGCCCCTGAGCCTTAGCCTAAGTCCCCGGAAGACAGGCTCCCTGGATCACATGATCGGACCCAACCCGGTGCGCTCTTTGGGGCTGGGAGGTGAGGCTCTGCTGCCCCCTGCTGAGTCTCTGGATACACTGGTCCCAGATGGAGAAGGGGACCCCCACGGACCCCAGGTTCATGATGAGTCTCCCCGGCCAGTGCCTAGGAGAAGGCAACAACACAGGCCATGCACTCCGTCTCAGGAGCTGCTCCTGCAGGAACTGTCCTCCGTCTTCACCAAAAAGACAGAGAGCCCAGAGGAGAAACCGCCAGAGGAGAAAATTTCCTCAGACAACGATCAGATGTGTGCAAGTTGCTCATTGTAGACTCATCTATGACAAAGAAAATGGCAGTGTAATGGGATTTTGGACCCAACCTATTGGTTTTGATGTAGTGGCCTAAATATTATGAGACATGAATAACCAGCCAACTTTGCTTTGTTGAAATCACTTCCTAGTCTGCTAGCACTGTTTTGTACATTCCTGTTTTACAGTAAAATATGCATTTTGGATTAGAACACCCTTACTAATGCTACTGACAGCAGGATACATTTTTAAAATAGTTTATTAAACCAACCACTGAATGATTAGAGGTATTTCTGTCATCATGCATTTTTAGTGGTCATGCAACAGGGATTAGACATGCATTCAGTGGCCAGTTTATCAGGTGCTCTCCTTGTATCAGATCGGAACCACATTTCCTCTAGAACAGCCGGAATTGTAGGTAGGGACTCTATAAGGTGTCGGACACATTTCACAGGGGAGTTGGTCCATTCTGACACAAGGTTTTCATGCATTTGCTGTTAGATTGGATGGAGGTATATTCATGCTGCAAATAGCCTGTCACATCTCACACCAAAGAGGCTCTTTTGGGTTGCAACCTTGGGGTTTTAGCAGGCCACTCAACAAAAATGAACCGGGATTTGTTCGACCAGTGTTTTTCCACTTTCCCGTGTCAGCGATTGCATGCCCAAAGGAGCAGCCTGTCGTGATCGCTAAACAGATGAGCTGGGTGTTCCGACATTTCATTCAGCAGTGCCCTTATTGGCCTGTAGGGGGCCCACCTGTTAGCTTGCACGATTCTTGACATTCTCTTTCGACCACTCTCATTAACAACCTGTTTTTGCCCACCGGACGGACACTGACATAACTTTTTTCCCCAGATTATTGGTGGTTAACCTTGCCAAGGAGGGTGGATTTTTTTTAGATACTTAGACATGCTGCAGGGAAGAAGCACGTCTATCCTCCCATCCGTTTGTTAGTGTTCAATACTGCCTATGGACGTGCTTCGTCTGTCCACTCCAGATCTGTCGCATACCGAATCGCGCTTGGCCATTGTCAGCAACCCTTCATTAAAACAAGTTCACATGGCGATTTACTTGGATACTGGAAACTGCACGTCTGACACAGACGACACTCAGTCACTTACGTCACTTTTTTCGGCCATTTTAACATTGAATTGAACATGAACTGAACACCTCGATGCTTATCTGCCAGCTTTATACAGCAAGACAAGGCCACGTGACTCACTATAGGAACTATCCATTTTTTGTTGAACGGGGTGGCGTATCTGATAAACTGGCCGCCTAGAGTATTTTATTAGTTTTAAACAACTGGATATTTAAATGTAAATGTTTTAGTCTTTTTATGTATTAATTTATTTTACTTTTAAATATTTGGTCAACTTCCATTTGTCTTTAAGCTGTGAAAGTGTGGAGAATTTGCTATTAAATTTCCACAGAGAATCCTCATAGAGTAAAAACAATCTAGCCAGAAGGTGGCAGTGTGCCCCACTATCTTATAGATACTAAAATTTGTTTTGGCTATATTCCCTATGCGCAACCACAGCCAAATATAACAATTTTTAGTGACTGCATTTGGAATGTTCTGAATTCAACATATGCACTACTAAGTTGATTTGCATGTCACTTATATGCCATGCTTCAGAAATACTCCCCTTTCAATCAAACTATGTAGAACATTTGTTTTCCCAGTGTTTTGAAAGGCCTCTGCCAAGGGTCTGAAGTGTTGATCCATTTGCTTTTTGTCATATGTTCCTTTTTATTTAGAATGTACTACTGTCACTGTAAATAATGTATATTAATCTATATTCCATTTCAATATTACGTATTCCACTTTATTGTTGTTGCAGAAACCATAATGTCCATGATGTACTATAATAAATATGATTTCTGTTTTGTTTCATGATTTTGTCCATTCCTTTAGGATTGGAATGTTGATGAATACTTTGCATTTAATCAGATTTAAATAACATCCTAGTAGTTGATGTCTGAGTTAGGGAGGATAACACATCAATGTTCTTCCATCCTCTTTCCTGACAGTGACACCTCATGCAAACGATGTGCCATTGTCTCTTTATTTCCCCCTGACATTTATTCATGAAAGTCAGGCTTGTTTTGATGGGTTGTTTTGGTCTACCATGTGGTCTAGATTAAATAGCAACAAATGACTGGTTATTTTTGTAATATTCAGTATAAGACAAAATCAAGCAAAAAGGGCCTTTTGTCATCTTTAGTTTTTTGTCTTATTGTTTCTAATGGCCTCTTATAAGAAGTATTTTCAAGGGAGAATGGCTTCTGTTTTTGTTTGTTTATTTGTTTGTTTGACTGCTCATTAGCTATTCCCAAAGCAGCGGCTACAAATCCCAAAATACATTTTCATCAAAAAAGAAAGCCGAGGCTTGTAGAATGCTGTCCTTATCTCTTCTCCAGGTCGTGGACAATGGTTGCGATGTTGAAAATGACTATTAAAAGTCACTTTAATAATGGTTGCCCAAGTCATTTTTTCTAGTCTTCTATAATCTTTATTTCCCACATCCCTGATTCAGGTTTAGCGCTGTTGCTGCTAACAAAAAAAATGGCATCCTTCCCCAATGCCAAAGCTTTTATCACATTCCCTTCCTCTCTGCTCTCATGCGTCTCTCCCCCACTCTCCTAGCCCACAGCTTTCAGATGCAAAATAAGCAGACATATGGAGAGGAGGTCTTTCTCCGGGCCCTCCTAAAGATTCAGATTGTATGACAAATCACGTCCCCCCCACCGCCTCCACCGCCCCACACAGAATCAGCAGACAACAGCTTCATTAGAGTGAAAGAGGGAGTTTTTTTGCAGCTTTGTCGAGTCAAGCTCAGACCCCTTCCCCTTCTCAATTACCCCATTGTTGGAACCGGCTTCAAGTTATTATACTCTAAACCATATGGCTCAGCTGAGAGTCCACAAGTGATGCCACCTCTGGAACAGAACTTTGCCTCAAAAGTCCAGTTCAGGGAACCGAGCAGGCTAGCACCAATAGTTGCGGACTGAGAACACATTGGGATCTAGTCAACAGTTGTCCACACACAGACTTGGGTTGTATCACCACATGGACAAACATACTGTTGAAACTACAGCACACTGATATTACTGTGTAGTATTAAACTACAGCACACTGACATTACTGTGTAATATTAGTAATTAAACGACCTTCACAATAACCCGGCAAATGTCACCTCAGAATCCCTCCGTAATTAACTAGTGTTCTTTAACGGAAGTCTCTCAGTCCCCTGGGTGTATGGGACGCAGGCGTGGCGTTGCCAACTGCCCCAGGGGCCACCTTCCTTCCAGGAGTCCGTGGACATACGGTGATGTTTATTCTGTTGATAGGGTCAGGATATACATCACAGTAAAGTATTGTGGTATATTTGTTCTTCTTTTAACACTGTTTTAACCCTGCCGTAGACTGTTTCCTCAATCCGCTGAATAGTAACCATGGATCTTTAGAATCATAAGGTCTTTAGAGACACCGTTTTCATTGTGAACCCTAATGCAGTGTAAACCAGAGGTAAATTATGCACTTGTGTAAATACATGAAGACATGTGAATAGGTCCGCTGTAGGACTTTCATTTAGGCCTGAACATCTGATTGATAGCGGCAGGTTCACAAACTGCTGCAGTCAAGAAACCAGTTCACAATGAGGGCAGGCTATTAGCATTCAGATAGCCCTAAATGAGATTCCATTAGATTATAATAATAGCACCTGTTTGGTAATCAAATTTAGTCTGA
>JACXGI010000584.1:36593-53336 GCA_016801175.1 Esox masquinongy
GTGCGTGCGTGCGTGCGAAATTGTTCCTCACCAGGTTTTTTGCAATGTCCAAGAAAGTGTAATTTCTAGTTAAAGAATTGGGATTACTTTTACTTTAGGGCCTCACTGGTTTGTTTTATGGCTAGGGTTAGGTTAAGTTTAGGCATAAAGGTTATTTAGGTTGAAGTTTGGGTTAGGGTCTAGGGAACATGGATTTCAGGGTTAGGTCTCATAACCTGACAAATATAGAGGACAGAAAGACAAAAGTGTGTGTGTGCCCAAATTCAAGCAATGGACTCCATCTCATCCATCCATAGAAAGTATGCCCCTTTAAAATATGATTTAGCATTGGGTTAAATATAGCTAAAATAACCCCACACACAATTTAGTGTGGAGTTGATGCAAGCTATTCTTCGCATAATTTTTATGTTTTAAAGTTTGTCCTCTTATCCCAGCTCAAACTGAACAACACTTAGGGTAGTTTGGGATAACAGGCACCCAGGCAAACTGTTTGATTTTCACCGAAAGCACAGCATGTCACCACATGGTTAGCTCAAAGTGTACTTAAAAACAATATGTTTACAGGGTACTCAAACCCCTTCATTTTGTCCACAATTTTTTGTAATACACTTAATTTATAATTGATTAAATGAAAGTTTAATACCTTAGAATAACAAACCAAAAAACCCCTATGTGCCAATTTATAAAAAATAAAAAACAAAAATATTTCATACATAGGTATTTAGACCCTTTATTCAGTACATTGTAGAAGTACCTTTGGCATTGACCACAGCTTTGAATCTTCTTGGGTATACCTCTACCAGCTTTGCACACCTGGATTTGGGTACTTTCTCCCATTGTTCCAAATAGATCTTCTTAAGCACTGTCAGATTGAATGGAGAATGTCAGTAACTGTAATATTCAGGTCCCCCAAAAGATGTTCAATAGGGTTCAAGTCCAACTTTGGTTAGGTCACTCAAGGACAGTCTTGGCTGTGTGCATTTGGTTGTTGATGTGCTAAAAGATGCATCTTGGTCCCAGTCTAAGGACCTGTGCACTCTGTATAAGGTTTTCTTTAAGGACCTCTCTGTATTTTGCTGTGTTCATACTTTCCTAAATCCGGACCAGTCTCCCAGTTCCTGTTGCTAAGAAGCATCCCCATAACATGATGCTTCCACCAAATTGCTTCACCATAGGAATGGTAATAGGTAGGTGATGAGTGATACTGTGTTTTCACCAGACATAAAACATCTGGCATTCAGGTCTAATAGATCAATTTTAGTCTCACTGTTTTAGATAATCATTTCCTCATGCTCACAGAGTCGTTCAGGCGACATGTCATATGCCTTTTTCACAGGAAAAACAAAGGCCGGATTAATGGACCACTGCAGAGATGGTTGTCCTTATAGCCGATTATCCAATCTCCGCAGAAAAATTCTGAAGTTCTATTAGAGTGGCCTTTGGGTTCTTGTCACCTCCCTGACCCATGCCCTTATTTGCCTGGTTACTAGGTTTGGCTGGATGGCCAGCTCTAGGAAGAGTCTTGATGGTTCTAAACATTTTTTTAATTTCACAATAATGGAGCCCACTGTGCTCCTGGGAACTTTCAATACTTAAGCAATTGTTTAAAACCTTCCCTAGATCTATGCCTCAACACAATTCAGAGGTATATGGACTTGGACCTTTTTCTTAATTTGTGTTCTGACATGCACTTTCAGTCATGTCCAATCAATTGATTTTGCCACAGGTGGACTTGGAAGCAAAGCCTACGTTTTCATTATTTCCAAAATATTTTTTGCTAGAGTTTTATGCTATAATTGTTTCCAATGCATGTGAATATTAATTGAAAAAAAGTATTTGTTTATTTGGGAATTAACAGTCCAACAAAACTCGTGAATCAGAAACATACCTCAGTTGTTGTTGCTGCTACAAAAAAGTTGTTTTCTATCATGGTACAAAGCAAGGGACTTTGTTTTCTTTTTCTCCCTTACTGGCTCAAGCCTTTACAAAGATGAAGGGGATCTTTGAGATGTGGAGAGTAGTATCTGGGTACAATTGGAGCACTGGAGTAAGGAATGAATTACCATTGAAAAGTAATGGCCCTATTCTGCCCTGGTTGAGATTTTAACAAGGAGAAAAAAAGCTCTGCTGGCCCGGGCTCCTGCCTGAACGCCAAGGGAAGGGATTAACCAGCGGATTAACATCTGAAAACTCCGTTCAGACTTTCTGACTCAAAGATCTTTTGCGGAGAGTAATCGCGTTAATACCCGGGGATTAATGCTATGCCCAAAATACAAAATTGAATTTTAATTCGGGTTGTATAAATAGATATGAAATAAATTGAGGAATATTCCGCTAGAGAATAGAGACAGTCTATCCCCCCACACTTCCTTTGCTCTCCCTTTCAAAAGCCTATTATGACCACAACAGTAGGCACCTTGCACTAGGTATTTAGCCTATTCCTAACCGCGAGTTGATCAACTCAACAATTGCTTGAGCACCTGCCACGCAAATGTTAAATCAAATGTAAACACCAGAAATAACCTCCGATGCAACATTAGAGCATAGTAAAAATAGGAAAAATAGCATAAAATCAAAGCGGTAGTGTAATAACATAAGTAATAGAAACGGATAATTTTCTATCATTTGAAATCGTTTTTTTCTCCGTTATTTGTATATATTTGCTTGCAACTCGAGACCCTATTGTATATACATAATTCGGTTGTTTCATTTTCTCACGTGTTTCTGCTATTGAAATGCAATCACATCTCGTGCACTTGTGCTTAATCCCGTCATTGCATCACCCAGGCAACCTCTCTCAAGTGTGGACAGAAAACTCTGCTTTCTCTACTCCCCAGACGACTAGTCCTATCTGCAATTCCCTGCCTACCTCTATGCAGGCTCACGCTTCTAGTGCAAATCCACTAAAGTCATATTGTAAAACTGTTACCTTTTATCACTTTATAAGAGCAATAAGCATGTCCACATTCTAATGTTCTAACTAAAACCAAAATACTCCGTCAAGCTGTTCCTCGTCTTTGATGTTATTACTGACAGCCTGGTGTTGTAATAATAAAATCGTTCCCCCTCCCTGTAGGTTGGCACTTCCGAGCCCAGGAATAGTCTAAGGATTTAAAATGTTATTTTCCTCATAAAAAAATAAACTAGAGCGGGTGGCAGAAACATTTTCAACCTTCAAATCGAAATAATTGGGCTAACACAGGCCTATTAAAAAACGCATATATATATATATATATATATATATATATATATATATATATATATATATATATATATATATATATATATATTAAATGAATATGCACATTTAAGTTAAACAAATATTCAGCAAATGTTCAGGTAAATCATATAAAAACATTTGATATAGAAGGAGCATGCTTGTGAGTTGGGGTGTTTTTGTTCCTGCTGGGAGTATTTGAATTAGAATAACGCCAATAGAGTGGCTCAAGCTGAAAAAAGGGTGACAAAAGCCCAGAGGAGCCCGAATTTGGACGAGGGACAACGCGTATCAGAGTGAAAAGAAGTTAGGGGAGACGCGCACAATGGAACAATTCACCTTATAATCGCTTTGATATATTATACATGCCCGAAGACTAAACATTGTGTAATTATTTATAAATGACTGTCCCCCTACACTCATAATACCGCAGGGAGAAAGGCACTGCAGGTCTCTGGCCAAACTATTTCTAAATAGTGCCCCCATCCACTTTTTCAAAGGAGAGGCGAGATGCTGGAAATTGAATAAATAGAATAATTAATGGGAAATGGTATGCTTGTCTCATAAAGATGTCGTTAAAAACACTTAAAGAAATTGCCCAATGCATGTGCTAGACATTTTTACTGCTGTGTCCTTCATGTTTTGAATCTTAATAAGCCAGGGTTGACCGTGATTTTTTTTTTTGTGGTTGGGGGGGGGGTGGTTTGTGACAACTAAAAATGAGCTATATTGCTTTTAAGCTAGATGCTAGAGAAGCTATAGACCTAGCCTACAAATCGAAATGCTTATGCATGTGTGCAACATTGTGCGTAATTACGCATCACAGACCAAAAAGATGTCGGGTTTTTACATTTGCTTTAAAATGTTTAAAAATTGTTTGTAATAAACTATTTCAATACACAGTCTAGAATACACATGCTATACCTGTTGTCTACAGGTTTTGAACAGCAACTGTTAAGGTGTTTTGAACAACCAGGAAAACAGATTTATCCAAATAGTCCTTCAAATACTCAGAATAACTGACAAAAATAACATACTATAATTTTAATATAATTTCGTTTCTTTATGTGAGAAATATAAAAAATATAATGCTTTTTACAGTGATTTTCGATTTCAGAGGATACTCTTACTAAATTTTAAAATTGGACAGACAGATTATTCCTTTGGAGCGTGCCCTTGCCTCGGGGACTAAGCGCTTCAGTCATTTGCTCCTCTTCTTCTTTCATTTAACTTAAAGGTTTAACTTAAAAATGGGTTTGGTCTTTAGGTCCAGGGATGGATAGCAACAGTGGTGCTCGCGTGGCTGGGTAGCTGTCCCCTTTTCCCATTGGACGGTCGTGATTACAGGCACGCTTCGGAGAGCGAACAAACAACGGGCATACATTATGCTAATGAGATGGCAGTACGGCACGGGGCAGACCTGATGCACCCCATTCATCCATCCTTCACACAAATGCCAGCGCGAGGGGGGTACGACTATTGTGAGACCAGGGTATATAAGGTATCTGAGGCCAGTCGTGTGCCAGGCTCACTGGCTCACACGAGCTGAATCAAACGCAAGAGAAAGACGCGTGCCTTGTACCCTTCATAGAAACGACTTTTCGGACTTTGGCTCCTTGCAAGACAACTAGTACTTCTTCAACTAGTAACTTCTTCAACCACATTACAAAGGTAGGTTTCGTTCTGTATTTGGAGTTATTCAGTAACGCCTTGAATATGCTTACAAAACGTTATCATTTAATGCAGTGCATTTGCAGAGTTTAACGAATTCTCTCCTTTTTCTGCAGGAAAAACAATGTGCACCTCTATGGAGACCGTTTATTCTGACATGGATAGTTCCAGCTGCGACTACTTTACGCACGATGACGAAGACTCTTGCAGCAGTATGCATGCTTCCTCCCCGTCTTCCTCGATCGGCAAGCCCGCCTCCCCGACCAGCGACAGCCAGATCTCGAGCGTTACGGAACTGGGTCAGAAGAAGAGACGCAGAGGCAGAGCGAGGAACGAAGCCACTGTGCACGTGGTCAAGAAGAATCGGCGCGTAAAGGCAAACGACCGCGAGAGGAACAGGATGCACAGCCTGAATGATGCTTTGGACACCCTCCGGACAGTTCTACCGGCGTTCCCTGACGACACCAAACTCACCAAGATCGAGACTCTGCGCTTCGCCCACAATTACATCTGGGCGCTCTCCGAGACCATCCGCATTGCGGATATTGAACAGCGCCAGAGCAAGTCACGGGCAGATGCGCCTCTGCTACTTCCCAACCTGTGCGTGGTGGACGCACCAAGCCCGGGCAGCGACGCTTGTTCCTGGAGCTCCAGCTCATCCTCCTCCTCGTCGCCTTCGTATTGCACTTCCAGCCCCAGCAGTCCAGCCACCCAGGATGATTACGGATGTTTCCAGAATGATGTGCTACAATACGGCTACCAAAGCTTTGTACCGACAGGCATGTCCTATTAACTGAACTGTAGTCTTACCACAGACATTTCTAGACTACGAGATTGTCACAATAGACTAATAGCAGAAAAATAACTGAATTCAGTTCATATTTCAGTTACTCTGTTGGAAGGGAAAAACGGAATTATATATTCACTGTCTGCCTTAACTCATGTCTCTTTGGGTATGTTTTATACAGTTTGTATGTTTTCCTATTTTTACATGCTCTAATTGACTTTCGAATTGAACATTAATTTAAATCTACAACGTTTTCTACGTTTTTTGTGCTACATTTTGTATTCCTCCAAAACCTTGCACTTTTTCCCCACCACATACGATGTAGGCTACTAGAAGTCCACTTCACAGATTTTGATCTCCACATTTAGGTAGGCTATTAGAGGAGTATTACAATTAAAAAGAAGGGGACAGATTTGCTTTTACAGACTGAGGTGAAAAGTCAATTTTACAATTTGTAGAGCTGTAATGCAGAAAAACGAGCGTGGAAATTCAGTTTCAACGCTCTGACAATAGAGTGAAAGGCCGTCAAAAGAAAAGGAGCTGGCCTCATGCATTATGTAGATTGACCCCCTGAAAACTGCAGTCCTGTTCAATAGAATCAATTCCACGAAGAAAAACATTTCTACAATGTTTTTTTTTACTATTTTATTTATTCAAGTTTCGCCTGTCATAATGTATTTTGTATATAAATAGATTTTTATTCTATTTACATGAAAAGTGTGCAAACAATTTTTCTACAAATAAAAATATAACGTTTTTACAAATATTTCTCCGTGTTTGGACTTCAAATGTCTCTTTGTTGCTGATAGTTGTGCCCTCTAAACATGCTGATAATCGAAAGCATAACACGTTACACATTCTTCAAAACTCCCAGAAACACAACACCCCTTGTTATAATAACGAAACAAACAAGGCCAGTTACCATCCCCGTGTATATGCTTTATTCATGAAACAAAGGGGGTGTCATGCATTAATAAGATAACGGTTTCGGAGAGAGGGCACAGCAGCAGGTGCATCTATTGGTTGTTGACGCGCCCTTGTCAGTTATGTTGATTGCATGATTAGACTGCACATTCTTAGATATGAATTATGTTATTTTTGTGCCCAACATCTGGCTCTAAAAAACATCTTAATTCAAAGGCTGCACTACTGTAAATATAATGTTATCAAATTGCATTACAAAATGACTATAGACCTATCCCTCAAATGTGCGGGTTTTCGTTATTGTTTTCTATGTTGGGGGGCTATTCCCTCATACCAGATTTGTCTTTAAAAAGTTTTCCATTGAAGGTTCATTGTGATCAGTAATCCCACCCGCTGGATCATTTTATTTCTAAAGCGGTTCAGGTTAAATCCTCCAGTTGGGTTTTAGCGTGAGGTCCTGCCAAGGCTCTTGTGTCTACACGTGTCAGGGATAACGTGTAGTGTGAGTGAGATAAAAAGCTCACACAGCCTGTCAAGGAACTGACCAAATCTAATATCACATTCCTCACATTAACTTAATAAATAATTCCACACAATTTGAATAAATGTTTATTTAGACTATATATGGTTCGTGTGTAGTTAGTTTTGCCCCTGCTCAAGGGTGGTTTTTAGGGCACCAACTGTAGGTGCAAAATTTTGTTTTACAACACAAAAATCTTCATCCTTCTTTCCAAACATTAACTGATATTGGCTGTGAGCTTTTTATTCATGAATACATAAAATATACTCCCTTTTCACACATTCTGCAGGGTTCATTATCACAACATAATCTTTCATTTTTTAAAACAGAATCACAAATGCAAATGTGGCTTGATAGTATTTTGTCTCTTTCTATAGGTTTTTTTTCTATTTGGTACCATCACATCTACAAACATATATTTTAATAATTCCTTATTGCATATGTAATTACTTGTTTACAAAAGCTATTTTTTTAAGTGAATTATCACTTACAATGTATAAGCAGTTCCATTATGAGCACCTCAGTGTTACTTCAGTCTACACCTGAAGAAGAGAGAAGTGTGAAAGTGTCACATCGAAAGTCTATATATATATATATAATTTGAATATGTATAGACTGTGGCAGTAATGACTGTGTGGTAGTAATGATTGGATTGTGTGAAAATATAAATGTCAAATGTGTTTGATTGCTAAATGAAAAATATTAGCAGTACAGTGAAACCGCATTGTAAGGCATGTAAAAAAAAAATCAAATAGAAGAAATCATGTAAATCACAAAAACAATCCTGCAGCTGTAAAATTGGCCAAATACTCCCACCTGTTTCAATGTTGTGCTATATGCTAATGGGTGCATGTGCATTGGTACTGGCACATCATTCTGTGCACGCTACATGAATATATCTCTTTGTTCTTATGCACAGGACCATAAGAAATAGGAACAACTAGGATTAACAACGCAGCACTTGCACCTGCAAACCAATTACCAGTCAGTCCATGCAGCCTCTGAAATACTTCTTAATTGGTTTGGCATTGTAATCATCTCTATTCAACTACAAAACAACTTTTTGTGAACTGGCATCACAAGAACTAATATACAGTGCCTTGCAAAAGTATTGAAACACCTGACGAATTCTTTCATTTGACTGAGTTACTGATGCTTCAAATCAATTATTGTAAGGGGGAATTGGCTTAGCGTTGGAAAATATTATATTTGAAAAATAAAAACTGAAAAATTTTCCTTGCAGAAGTATTCACCCTCTGTGTTGTGGAAGCTCCCAGTTTACAGAAATAAAATCATCTGGATAATAATAAATAAATTGGTATATGATAAAAAAAATCCACTGTTCATGGATCATCCATCAGGCTATAAATTTGCAGGACACTGAAGACCAAAGAACATTCTACAGAAGTTAGAGATTATGTTATACAAGTGCCTGAATTAGGAACATTTTATTAAATTATGTATGGTTTAGATGTTCCAGTGAGCACAGTTGAATCAATAATCAGCAAGTGTGATGTGTATCACATCACAAAGGCACTGCCAATAAAGTCGGTCCTCAAAACTCAGTGCTCAAACAAGAAGACGACTAGTGAGACAAGCCACAGAGGGAGTGAAGGGTGCACCCATCAATCATATCAACTGCTCTGCATAACACTGACCTGTACTGGAAGGTGGTAGGAAAGAAGCCATAACTCAAAGAGCACCAAAGTGCAAGCAAGAGTGTCCCAGCTGCAATGTGAGAAAGGGTTTTGTGGTCAGATGAGACCAAGATAAAGCTTTTTGGCCCAAATTCACAGTTTGGGCCAAAACTGTGAGTGGCTCAAACCTAACCCCACCCGTGACTCAAGATACACAGTGAAGATGATCATCAGGATGGACTAGACATCTTCTTAAAATTTAAGGAAGAATGGATAAAGGGAAATAATGCAAGAAAGCTTGTTTCTTACCCCTACAAATCTGAAGCTTGGAAGGAAATTCAGCTTTCAGGTGAACAGCACAAGGCTGAAGCCAGATCACATTGGTTCAAGTACAAGAGTGGCCCAGTCAAAGTTCTGATCTTAATCCCATTAAGACTCTGTGGCATTATTTGAAAACTGTGTACACAAGCATATTCCAACCAACTTTACAACCTATAACAAATCTGCCAAGAGGAATGGGCCAAAATCCACCACTGTGCAAAGTTTATACATAATTACAAAGATACTCAGAGCCATCAATGCACAAATATTTCTCAACATAAAACCAATGTCATAATACCAATGTCACCTTACAATAAAATATTTTGAGTATCAGTGTTTTCAAATGAAATATCCAACAGAACAAAATTTAAATGCACCATTTAAAATTCAATAAAATGGTCCTGAAAAAACACTTTAGCAAGACACTGCAATAATCCATTTTACCTGATTATAATGAATAACATTTACAAAATATGTATTGCTCAGTTTTTGGAGAGTGATGCTTGCAGTGTCTGGGTGTTGGCTAAAATGTCCAATTTGGAAAGGTTATGAAAGTTCAAAAATCTATGCACTACCTCCTGTAATTCGCTGTGAATAAGAGATTTTTGCTAAATGACTAAAATGTCCTTAAAACGTAAAGTGTATGAGTTCTCCCCCATTCATGTAGGAGCTGTCATCCATTCACGTTTTCAGCTCATCTCGGATAGAGTGATTTGAAAACGGCCATCTTTGAACACACTTCTTGGAGTTTAGTGTTATTATTCCTCCTCTCTCTGGACTTGCAGGCAGGGCTGAACGCCCGTAGTATTATTATGGTGGACAAAGGACCACATTTCATCAGGGCCAGACAGGGAGACCCTTAACCTCCCCAAGACACAGAACCTTCTAGAACCTTCCATACTAACAGGATAAAAAAATCCAAGCAGCACTACAAGAATATATTTACACATCGATTTAGATCTGTATGGACTCTGGGTAAGCTGTTGTGTCAAATGGGCCGTATTACTAAACATTCCTGAAATAAATAGTTCCTCGGATTTTGATTGCGCATTTGCCTAAACCAATTAAATGCTTATTTATATATACTCCTTTGGTAGCTTAAAATGTACTCAGCTGCATTGTTGATCTATTATGTTTACAGATAAGTGTTGTCCTGAAAGATTGGACCGGACATGATATGAAGAAGGCTTTTATTCATGCTTGGAGACACCAGAGGGGACTGACAATTTGAACAGGTTTGGGTCAACTTGTGTCTCCACTGTCACATTTGGCTTTTTACAGTGCCCATTAAATATTGATTGGGTCAAGATGGCAGGAGCAGCAGGTTGCCAACCCCCGAGGCTGGCATTTGCCTCTGGCTCAGAGAATTAGAGGAGTGATGCGCACTGGAAGCAGAGAGGGCCCCTGGCTCAGAGCGTAAAGGGCTGTCACCCTGGGAGAGCGGAGCGGAGGGCCTCAGCTGTAGCAGACAGTGGGAGATGAATGAGCATCAACCGGAGAAACTTAACAGGACACCTAGTGAGTCATTATGTAGCTGTAACAGAGTGGCTAGCTGAAATCGCCTTGTTAAGGGGCTAATTAAACAATAACATCCAGTTAACAACAAGCAGATGGAATGGAGGGGGGGGTGACATCATTCACAATGATATTATGCCAAGTTGAAGACACTTTAGCTCCGATGCATGAGTACTCAAAAGGTGAATATTATGAGGTCCCATGTCTGCGGTGGATATGGGCATGAATAACATGTTGGAATCTATGCAGGAGGCACATGAACAGCTGAAAACGCATCTTATTCTTGAATCCCGACGAATCCGTTCGAATTTTAAACATACCTTCAGATGTGCCTATTCAGAAACCCTTCTCCCCTGACTGCTTGTTTTGGGTTGTCACCTCTCTTTGAAGATCATGAGAGGTTAAATCTGTCAGTAGTCTCTTTCTAATCACAGGGATTAGCTGAAGCCCGCTAACAACTCCCTCTGCCAAGGACTGCGGCCACATATCCCCGTCTCAAGTCAAAGCACATCAAGGTCAGGGAGGGGAAGCAAATTCCCCACCCCACTGCCAGGTCGCAAGCCTCCCCTAAGGAGCCATCAAGACCCATGGGACAGCCTCTGACCCCTCACACCTCGTCAGTCTGTCAGCGCCAGGACACCTCCTGAGGACCTGAGGTGAGGTGGGAGCTCTGCAGTTGGCAGCAGGAGAGGATGATTAGGGGAGCTAATGACTTGTTGGTAAAATAGAGGCTTATTTTCTGTCTAATTGGTGTTGTCACCAGGTCTAAGTATCCCATACTGCTTCTTACTGCATAGATGTCAACAGGGAGTACTCAACCAACAGTTTGACAGCGTAAATAAATAAATACGCCGTCTTTAAGATAAGAGCTAAAACACACGTCCCCAATCAAACGATACATAATATTATTACTTCATTTGAGTTTAGTGTACATTTTGTTTTTTAAAACTAAAATGAGAATTAAATGAACTACAATACACTGTAATATACTGTTATGGAGTCATGGAGTGCTCTAACGAAGACTGCAGTCAGAAGAGCTGCTCTCATCGAGACAATAGACCGATTAATCAGTACTGTGCTTGACCACAACGGAATAGGACTGATCCCATTGTAAATTCCTCAACATTGTTCTCAATTTGTAAACCCACTTTATGTGCTTTGTCTGACTGAACCAAAGGCTTCACAGTGCAAATCCCCCTTGCTGCCGGGGTGACTTCTTTTTGTCTTCCCCCTGGTCGGATGCTGGAACCATCATGAGAGGAATGTGTACTATCAAAAGCCCTTGTGGCTTTTCTCCCTCTGGCCTGCTGAAGAAGACTTCCTTTCTCTCGCATGGCCGTGTGCGTTTTGCCAGTGGCTCTGCTCTGAGCAACTGTATAAGCTGTGTTCCTCCCAGCACGTGGATACTTCTCTCAGACCTCTCACTGTTTATGGGGCAGGAAATGAGTCAATTACTGTTTTACACCTGCTGTGATGGAGATAAAGACTAGCCATAAGTGCGGGGATGGACGGCACAATTACTCAGAGCTGTGACGTCAGGACATAGGTGGTAATCTCCGATGAGCACACCTCAGTTCTGAGCATATTAATAGATATCACTATTGCTACATTTGTCATTGATGTAGTGATCAGAGTTTTATGAGGTCATATGACGCAGAAACTTCACAGGCTAATCACAGTGCGTACTTCATAAGAAGACTTTTTCTTGAGTTGTCCAATGCTGAAATGCAATAATGCACTGACCCTGCGGTCACATTGATGGACTGGTCATTTGAGACGAGCACATCCACCTGTAGCGAAATGAATACTGCGAGTGCAGATGTTTCACCATGCCAGATTTGTCCCCCATAACCCGTGTTACACAGAGAGGCCAAACTCATATTCGAGGGGAAAGAAGTCCACTTTAGAACTGGTGGAAAACAATGACTCGGAGGTGCCTAGCCTCAGGGCTGGTTCCGACTCACTGACCTCAGCATGCGGAGATATCTTGTCTTCCTTTGGAAAAGAAAGCCGCAAACACTCATCGACACCCATATGCCTCCTCCTACCAAACACGCAATCACAGCACACACACTTGTGAACGCGCCCGTACGCAAACAGACGAATACACACACGACATGCGTTTGGAAAGGGAAATATAGTCTTTTTATGTGAAACATGCTTTGACTGAGGACATTAACAGCCTGTCCCGGCAGCGACACAGAGAGCCATTATATTATGTTTACTGAAGACTCTTCCGAGTTATTCAAATCGATCTGAGATCATCTTCTGTCTTCTTTTGCTAAGGAAACGAATGTCACAAATACAGACACACGCTTACGAGGCGCTTCAAGGTAAGTGTGCAGCAATGAAGGAAAGTGTGTGTGTGTGTGTGTGTGTGTGTGTGAGAGTGTGTGTGTTCGTGTCAGGGTAGGCAGCAGGTTACAAGTGCTCTCGACCATGATAAGTGCTTCCTAATTAGTCTGGAGTGGCTGGAGAGAGATACAGAGGATCGGAGAGAGGGGGAGAGAAAGAGAGAGAGGAGAGATAGGGGATGTGGCCAAACGATATAGGGCTAGAGGTGCACCTGAATGGATACGCACTGTCACCTGCACCACCCTCCCCTCCCTCCCTCCCTCCCTCCCTCCACCACCCTTAAACGCCGCTTTTCTCTGCAGGCAAACGGGTGCGTGGGGGTGGGGGGGCGACCAGGTGCCCAGAGAGGCAGAACAGAGCCACAGGAAAGTGTCAATCAAGAGGTTAGCCATGCAGCTAGCACCCATATTCAGAGTTTCATTTCTCTCCAGACTGAGGTCAGCCCAACCCCTGTCATTCACTTCCTCACTCCGAGAGGAGACCAGGTCCTCGGAGACCGTTAAGATAAACATCACGGAAACAAGACCTCCATCCATTGCTTAGAATAAACAGATGGGATTTTTCTCCCCCTCTCAGGGCACTTCAAGATAACCTCTTCCCCTCCCATCTTTTACAGCCGCCACTTGCACCTGTAGCCTTGCCTCAAGTGCTCCAAAATATTATACAATTAAAGTTTCTCCTCGCTCACTGGGTGTCTACATTAGTTTGATGATTTCATCATTCCACACTGGATGTTAAAATAAATAATACACTATAAAAAGGTGGTCTCCCTTACATACAGATTTAATTATTTGCAAATCCTAACAGTGAAAATATTATCTTTTGTGATATACGTGATACATTAATAAATGTACGCGTAGAAACTTATTTACATATGCAACATGTATTAAAAATTCTAAATGCATTAACAAATGCTGAATGTATTTCCAAATGAAACATTGGTTTACGTTTCGTCAAGTTAAAATGAAAATACTTGACGGACCAAAGACAATAACACTGGAGTACCGGCCTTAGGTGACCCATACACTGCCAGTGCCCTCGGGAACATCAATTTCTCTGCTGTGGTTTACTGTCTGAGTTGGGGCCATTTCTGAGGGCAGGCTGTGAGGGTTTTATGAGAACTTAATCAGGACTGAGGAGGTCAGGCCCCCCCTCCTTGTCTTCAACAATTACCATGAAATTCTTAATGTCCACACTGCCCACAGAGACCCAGAAACCCCACGTTTCACAAGTGTCAACCAGAGGGCGAGGACTCTGGCTGTGTGCCCCTGCCCCACTCCTACCCCCTGGATAACCCCCCCCCACCCCGGGTACTGTTTTAGTCCTGCCCACCCTCCTGAGCACAGCTAGGCTTATAGTAGGAACATTTAGGGTTCTGCGTTCAGTTGGGCTGCAGCTGAACCCCTGACCTCAATAGTTTTTAGAGACTAGCCAATTTCCAGGGCAATAAACAGTGCCATGGCAACAGCTAGCGTAATAGCGGCTTGTCTAGAATGCAACTTTTCAGTGTATTCATGTCCCTTGTGCACGTTGGCCACCGTCTTTAATCAGTGGTGGATTTGAATGTCTTCAGTCGTTAGATTAGTGTTGGCCAATATCCTCTAAGCCTGAAATTATATCTAACTTAATCCAGCAAGAGATGTATTGACTTTATATATTCATTTGAGAGAAACTTTAAGATAGAAAAGTAGATTACGGAAAAAAATAATATTTGATACAGTGTGTTAACACTTTTTGAAGAAAATGTTTGAGATAAAAAAACATGTATTATTAAAAAACTTCACTTCCTCTTAATTTTTTTAACATGTTTGTCACTTTCTAAAGTCACTACCTCCTGGTTACTGGTTGAATACAGATTGTTATTTTCTAGCTCATTCAATAATACGGAATCCCCCATTCATTGAATCTCCCTTTTAGCTGAAAAAAAGTTAAAATTCGCCATGAAGAAAAGTATAAATCAGACATTTAAGTTGAGTCTAATGCACGGTCGAGCCAAACAATGCAGCTGGAAGAAGAGAAAAAGAAGAGTAACGCCATAATGTAAAATAGTTAAAAGCTTATTAGAGCCATTGAAGGGCAGCGTGATTTCCACTTTGTTTCGGAACACCCTGAGCTCGGCCTTTCAAGTGATTGTGAAGGGGGCAATTCAAATCTCTTTGGGCCCATATGAATGAAGGCCTCTTAAAGCTCTTTTATAAGCCAGCAAATTCCCCACAGGCGTATGCCCTTTAGGTCCATTACTGATTTACCCAGAGCATTCATCTCAGGCCTTCTGCTTCTCCCGGCCCCATTGTTCTCCCCCCGCCACCCCAGCACCTGACAACTCTAGCACCAGGCTTCTCAAAGGCTTAAAACGTGTAGGCCCAAAATAATCTGAAAAAAATATCGCGATATACCTATTTCGTTTTTTTCTCCTGTTTCATTTGGAGTGAAAAATATTCTAATTTAAAAAGAGGAAAACGATTGATTGGTTTTCATTCTTACCCATGCCCAAGGGATAGACAGAGCCTAGCAGTTGGTAGCGTTAACATTGACGGGCTGAGTGAGGCGGATCCGGACCCCACTCTATCTCTCTCTCTCTCTGTCTCTCCCTCTCTCTTTCTGTATAGAATAGAAGGGGAGGCTTGATCCCCTTTCTTTTCCTTCAGATAAAGGAGTGAAAAAATTCCAAGTGGGCCCATTGGGTCTGTACTTAGATTAATTAGGGCTTCTTTTAGAATCCATTCAGACCATCTCTCAAACACGGCTCCAAGTTACATTATGGAAAGTTTTCACAGCCATTTGCATTTGTTTGTGTGGCCCGGGTGAATGTTGAGGAGCACTTGGACAGAGACAGAAAGACATAATAACAAAGAGAGTGTGAAAATATTCTTTTAATGTCTTTTTCAGTGTTTCTATTCAGTTTTCTTTTGCCATTCATGTTAACAGCACTCCAAAAGATAAGTGCTTCAGAGAAACTACTGAAATGCTGTAACAGAAGTATAAACTAGATCTTTAAATATTTGAAATATATAACACTCAAAGAAATGTGAGTATGAGTTTGTGAATGTTTCTGTGCATTCATGCCTGCGTGTTGTGTGTATATGTGCATTAGTATAATTTTTGCATTAGTCCTTTTTCCAGAGAAAACTCGTTTTTTGGCTGTGTCATTCAGTGGGACTCCATTATCAGATGATAATATTAATTTAGTAGCTGACTGAGGTGGGAAGTGTTCCACTGCTCCACTGTGATGTCATTAATTTGTTTACAAAACATTGAAGGTAGTCACATTATTCACAAAACATCAACTGACAAACTATTTTCAAGTGTGTAATCTACACATTTTGGATATTGTCCATACAACAATCATTATATTCTATATTATAATCTTATTTTCTTTCTATGTTTTACAGCATATTTATGAGTGTGATAACAAAAAATACACACCATATCATTATATCATAACATTACGATGACTAATGCCATCCAAGTGTAGGATCTCCATTTGAGCCAGTTTTTGATAGATGGAAAATGCAGACACAGGAAATGTGAATGGTTATGGTTATGGGGTATAATCATCAGACAATTTTCCAGGGGTGCATACATTTTTCATAAAGGACAATCAAGTCTGAAATTCAAATTTCGAAGTTCAAAGTGGGCATCACAAACTTCAGAAGCCTTTTTGATGGACTTCAAAATTGCCTGAAAATTCATCCACAACAATTTTCTGAAGTTAACATCCTATAGCCACCACACTTACAGAGAACCAGCAAACACATTTCTCAACCCAGAAGTCTAGATACTGGGACCTCAGATC
>JACXGI010000584.1:53436-127601 GCA_016801175.1 Esox masquinongy
GGGGGGGGGGGGGGGGGGGGGGGGGGGGGGGGGGGGGCAAGTCGGTGTGTGGTGGTGGAGAGGCGAAAGGCCCTCCCAAAGTCTAACAAAGCACTGGGCCAAGCAGGGTGTTGGGTAAGGGGATTGGGGTTGCGCAGCCTGGCTTAGTACCCAGGAACGATTAAGAACACAAAGGACTGGGACGAAGCCGGGTGAATGGTGGCCGTGTGTCCCACATCACACAGGGTTTTAGGGAGAGAAGGAGAAGATGGGGGGGTGGTTGGATTAGGGCGACGAGTAGCGTCTGAGGTGGAGGGAGAGATGGAGACCAAGGGCCAATATTCTTAATTAAATTTTTTTTGTTATATACGCAGGCGTGGCTCTGTGAAGTGTGGACGGAGCATGAGAAAATGAAACCCCCCACACTAAATCCATCTCTGTACACAAACTGATACAAACAGCCTTGTGCACTTTCTTCGCCATTTTGATTCAGGGTACTAAACTTTGAAGATGCAGTCTTTGGGGATGCGGTCTTGCTCCCCAACCAGTTTTTGATCGTCAACACAACCAGCCATGTTAGAAACTCAAAAACATCTCCTTCCGTTCGAATCGTCTCCATTCTCAACATTGTGGAAAGCGGTGGATTTGAGCATGGCCCGTAATGAAGGATGCGTGGCACCTGCCTCCGTCTGATCGAGACATTCAGTCAAGTGGAGCTGCATGGACCATCAGATGAGCAGCACAGACAGCCAGCCATGATCCTAAGACCGTCTCAAGAACTAATCTGGTCTGGGCTCCAATGGGAGTTCAAGGCATTTGAGAGAGAGGGGAAGATCGAGAAACGTCAGTGTTTTGTTCATGAGAAATTTTCATTGAAATGCTATTCGCTATGAACTGCCTTCAAGCTCTATTTGCGTATGGTCCTCTTCACTAAGGCACTATGCTGCTAGTCCAGAAGAGTTTCTTTACCTCATGGATACACGGCACAAAGAGTCTGAAGGGCTGAATGGAAACAGTGTATTACAGACTCGCAAAACAAGGAGGTCGTCTGTGAACATCAAATCTTCCTGGTTCCTCCAGCTCTATCATGCGTTCGACGACATCGTCCCTGGTTCACCTTTGTGCCTCGCCCTCACCCTCTACAGCTCCTTGGGGAATGGCGGTCATGTGCGTTTGAACCCTGCTTCCCTCCACCACAATACAGCCCCCCCAGGCCCCCTCTCCATTTCCTTGCAAAGCTATAAGCACGTCCACACAAGGGTCAGAAGGGCCATCCCAAAGTGGATAACAAAGCTTTGAAAAGCTTTGCCACTTGAAGATCGCCTGACGGAATCCCCTGGCCCAAAACCCCCCCTCCTCGCCCCCGGACCCTCCTCCCGCACAGAGAGGCTCAAAGTGTTGCCTGTCAGATTTGCCCACCCTCACTCAAACTCACTCACACCAGCTCCTCTTGCCCGGAGCTGTTTCTGTCCATGTCGACCAAAACAAAGAGAGCCTCTCACTGAACGACCGTCTGAAGGTTGCACCCTGCGCGCTCGTCAATACCTAGCCCTCATAAAAGTCTAAATGGAAAGGATGGCAATAGTCCAAAAAACGAATTGCGGATAGGGTGTCAAGACATGAAATGTACAGTCTTTCGATATGGTCCCCTTATTCTTGGTGGTATAAGAGGAGAGCCTCACACCCCTTGTCAAATCCCAGTTCCCCTCCCCTTTGGGGTCAGAGTGCACCTCAACAACTGGCGGTAGTCATGGTTCTATGACCTCCGCTGTTGTGGGGTATCAGCTTACTCCCAGAGCTAAGATGGAGCCACAGCTTGGCAGTTGCAATCATCTTAAAAATGTTAGCTGAGAGGCTTTGCGCTATCCCAAATTCTATATTTAATATACTGCAATTACTATTTACGTGAAACGTATTGACTTGCTACATTAATTCTTCCAACAACACATTGCTATAGCGACCAATGGAAATCACAGCATTAAAATGTATTTCATTTAATTTCCAAAAGATGTGGAACAAATAAAATCTATAAAGATACAAATAAATGAATTTACCTGTGAGAATTGTTTTTGTGTAGTGGAAATTGTGGTATTTAAAAAATAAATTAAGATATTTATTTAGGTATTTTATGCTTTATTGGACAGGAAAGTTGTAAAAGATAGAGCACAGAGAGTGACAAAGTTTTTGCTAAAAAAGCAGTAGGTAAGATTTGAACCCCTGTTGCACCGCTGTTAAGGGTTTGACCAGAGGACCACCCGAGGCCCAAGGTGCAGTCTAAAGACCTCATACTATTTCTTATTGATACAAATATATAGAAATTAATTATATTAGGGTGTCCCACAAATGCCACAGTTGACAACAAGACTGGACTAAAACACCTGCAGTCCTGAAGCAAACGGGCCCAAGCCAACCCTTCACCCCCTGTACCCATGCCCAAATGTCATCCAGCTGCAGGGTTCCCTACCTCGAGGAGATGTAGTATAACCTGTAGCAGTAACCTTTAATCTCCCATCACCCCCCATCTGTCTATGGGACTGGGGGAAGTGTTGGGGGGCAGTGCACACAGGACAGGACAAGGGTGGACTGAGATGGGATGGGGATGAGATGGGGGCGGGGCTGAAGAAGTGTGCCGCCTGGCAGCCAAAAGCCTCCCTGAAAGAGCCACGCAGGAGATCAATGCAAGCTCCCTGAAAATCCGGTTAGCCCTCAAAGGCACTTGTTGCCTTGGCTTAGACCTCTGGCTAGCCCATCCTGGGCCTGCCCTGGGCTACATCTCTACTCTTTGTGCTCCTTTTCTTTTTTTGAAATTTTATCACATTAGTTCCAGAGTAAGTTGGAAATCGGCAATAATTACAAGTCCTGTGAAGCTGGCAGGATGAAGGGAAGTGGGCGGGGGCAAAAGAGCACACTGCAGTGATGTTGGTCAAATAGAGATTTTTTTTTCTTTCGTGACGATTAAAAAGGGAGAATGTATTGAGGCGGCATGTGAGTCTGAATGATTTCTTTGGGGTGAATCTGTAGATAGAGAGAATGTTGTTTATGTTGAAGTTGTTGAAAAATTGTTTATGTTGTTTTTGCTGATTGTTTATGTTGATAAATGTTAAGAGTTTATAGTCAAATCATGTAAAACACAGTTGGTTTGGTGTCTCTTGCTTGAACATTTCAAGACATAATGTTAGCAGCTATTTTTACACAAATTATGAAATTAAAGTAGTCATAGTCCAGAGAAATTTAAGGAAGTCAAGTTGGGATAGTTTGGAATTATGAAACAAAGTTGGTTTGGTCTCTACAGCTTCAATGGTTCAATACATTCTAATTATGCAATTACTATATTGAATATAGTCTTAGTTGGTAAATGTTTAAAAACTGTAATGTAGGTATGTATGTCAAACAAATCTGTATGTCAAACAAATCTGTTTTGTAGTCTAGCTCTAGCTTGAACTGTTGAAGAGGTACTGTTTAACAGTTAATTGGTTACAAATTTTGCACATTATTAGTCACAGTCTATAAATTCAGTTGCAAAAACCTAATAATGAGTCAGTTTGGTCTCACAAACTTGAACAGTTTAAGAGATACTCTTTTAGGTTTAAATAACACTGATTATGCAAATTACAGATAATTTGCATGTTAAAGTCAATAAAAGTTTGAGGATTTTAAGTTGGGATAGCCTAAACAAGCAACATACAGTTGGTTTGGACTCTCTAACTGTTTGAGAAATACTGTTTTAGGCCTAACTAAAGAAATTATGCAAATTAATATGAACACAGACAATAAAAGTTCAATAATTTTAAGTTGTGTTTAAATAAACATGTGAAACAAAATTGGATTGGTCTCTCTAGCTTGAACGTTTCAAGAGATACTGTGCATTCAGAAAGTATTTAAAGCCCCTCACTTTTTCCAACTTCTAATACTTTACAGCCTTATTCTAAAATGGATGAAATTTTTTCTCACAATCTACACACAATACCCAATAATGACCATACAAAAACATATTTTTTTTAGAATTTTTCGCAAATTTATTAAAAAGAAAAAAACAGAAATATCCCATTTACCTAAGTATTCATATCCCTACACTCAGTATTTTGTTGAAGCACCTTCCGGCAGCGATTACAGCCTTGAGTAATCTTGGGTATGACGCTACAAGCTTGGCACACCTGTATTTGGGGAGTTTCTCCCATAGTTGTCTGACCTTCTGGAAGGTTCTTCCACCTCCATTCAAAAACTATGGAGCTCTGTCAGTCACCATTGGGTTCTTGGTCATCTCCCTGACCAGGGCCCCTCCCTCTGACCAGCTCTTGGAAGAGTGTTGGCGGTTCCAAACTTATTATTTAACTTATTATACCAACGTACCATTCAGTAATGATGGAAGCTACAGTGTTCTTGTGGACCTGTAATGTTGCTGACGTTTTTGGTACCCATCCCCAGATCTGTGCCTTGACAAAATCCTGTCTTTGAGCTCTGCAGACATGTTTTGGTTATTGCACTGACAGCCACTGTCAACTGTGGGACTTGTATAGACAGGTGTGTGTCTTTCCGATCAATTAAATTAACCACAGATGCACTCCAATGAATACAATGCACCTGAGCGAAATTTTTAGTGTCATAGCAAAGGGGCATTTATTCCATTTTAGAATTAGGCTGTAAGATAATTTGCGAAAAAGGTGATGGAATCTGAATACTTACCAAATGCACTGTCCCTGAAAAGTAATGCAGTCAATAGTTTATTTTGTTAGCTAGCCAGAAGCTAATGGTTGCAGAAAAAGGAAAGGCCAAATGGTATGATTTGTCACTGCGGACTTACAAAAGCACAGCTGGGATTTTATCTATGAAACGTGCCCAAGGACTACAGGAAATACAGGGTAAATGTAACATAAAATAAGTTTGGGCATAATAATAAATTACGGCTACACTTAGTCACCACTTTCATGTCAACAAGCTTCTTAGATGTCTTGCCAGCAGATTGCTTCAACTCTCATCAAGCCATAAATGCAGAGTCTGGTGTTTTCTAAATATAATTTAGACTTTGATTGTAACCAGGTCAGATTGTTAATGTGTATTCACATCAGTAGTTACACATGTGGAATAACATACAGTAGAGCATATTCATATTCTAATTAAAAATGATTATTTTCCAATTAAACATTCCTTGTTCCAGTGTAATAACTAAATCTTCAACAACTATATTACCATGTCGTTATATAATAATACCTAACTACTATAATGTTACTATAGGTATTACCGTGTTCGTTACATAGGAATTGGGTCAAGTGTTATCAATAGAAGTAGATTCCTTCTAAAATACTGCCATTGCAACAATCCTTAAAAATGTCCGCAATTACTTGTAGTGGCGTATTGATGAGACTGAAAAATAAATGCATATTCAAGAGACTGGGAGTAAAAGAATCTGCAGAGGGTTGCATCAGTGTGGGCTCCACATGTCACGCTTAAGCTGTCATCAACTGACAGTCCTGTCTCCAGAGTACACCAGATAAATGATCAACCAGCCCTGTCGACCAATAGGTGTTCTCCCTTTCTTATTCGTCAATGCACGGGCAACAGCGGCCCACTCCAAACACTTGACAGGGCGCTTCTGTTGCAGATCCAAAACGGGCAGCTCCCCGGGTTTTATTATCACAAGACCAGAGGAGATCGTTGATCATCGACTCCAGCGGTGGTTTGGTTTAACGGGACGGGCGACCGAGCATCCATCACGGTCCATCATGGCTCCTGAGGACATGTCAGTGGGATAAGGCTTTCACTATCAGCCTGACAATAGAATGATTAACAAACCTACTAATATCTCCAGCCAGGCCAAGCCGGACCATCCTCTTTCACAGGGAAATACTGTTGGAGGAAGGAAAGGTGGGGGCGGGCTGTCAGTGCGTCGGGAGGAGATGACCTGGAAGGTGAAGTGTCATCTTTCTATGTGGTCCATCAACATTATATGTTTATAGTACAAAAAAAATTATGCCGCTCCAATTAAACGGGATAGAATAGCTGGCACAGGTACACGTTGGTAAAAAAAAAAAAAAGTGTATGGACTTAGAAACGAGGGGACAGTTCTTTCATAATAAGTATCGGGTATAATGAGCGCCATAAACAACACTAATAGGGGTCACGCGATTGTAAACTCAACAGGGAGGCCAAGAAAAAGAATATGGAGAACCAAAAATGAGCCCCTATTCTCCCCTCGGGCAATTAAAAACTCTTCAGTACAATTGGGGTTGTGTTTATGGCGTGAACTACTGAACTGTTGAACTGTCATCTTTTGTGACAGTACAAACTTGGAATACATGTAAGACGGCATTCTGAGAACTCTTAGTTACATTTTATGACAGCGGTGAAAAGAGAAGTGGAATCTCTTTTTAAAAGGGCATCACAGTTTTAGACATGGACTGTAAATGGGTCATTGCATTATGTGTATATTGCGTGCCCAATAACAATGACTGACTAATAAAACATGCAAAATATATTTGATAGTAACCTTGTGAGGTGACAGACAGCATGCTATGGTCTAAGGGATTCAGGAAAGCAATAGCTAAAGGCAGGTATTATTAACTGCTGAGCTGGAACGATCAAGAAACAGTGAATACAATTTATTTTATTGTCCATTTTATTGTCCACAAACTATACTACATTTTTTTGCACCTTGTTTGTAATGTTGTGAGTTGTGTTACTACAAGGTGGATTACCAGTGAGTCTGTTGGCTTGCTAGCTGTTGGGAAGTAGCTGGCTGTGAGACACAGCCACAGCTAGTGATTATTTACCCCCTAAATAGACCTGAATGCTTACCTCACTCTATTGCCAAGAGGTGTTCACAGCTCACTAATTGGACTGTGAAAACACAGAAGAGAGGGACAACGTTTCCTGTGAGGCCGACCAAGAGCCATTCATTAAAGATGCCTAATTTCTCATAGGTAACTTGAGCCGAGTGCACTACATTAGGCCAGAGAGCCTGGGCCCCTTGTTAGAGCTTGACCACTGTGGTGGCACCTTCAAACCCATTCTATTGTCCCTAACTCCAAGGCAAAGATTAAGTGGTCCGGTTTAAAACAAGGGAAAAGACCTTACCAACCACCCCTCCCCTTAACCCCCCCCCCCTTAAAATGGTCTCTATACAGCATGGTATGGTTTTACACATTAGGGAGCACTTGACTACCCCTTCAGGTTTCACCAGTCACCTGGTGTCTTTGCCACCCAGCAGGACATGGCTTTCATCTTTTGTGGCCGTGTGGGGAACAGGGCGGAATGGGCGGTGTGTCTCCAATGCAGCTGGACTGGGAAGCCAAGCCCGTTCCCAAAGTTCTCTTCAGTCAAGATACCCCGCTAGCTCTACCTCGCTGTTCCCGTCGGCACTACTACTATACCACACCAACAAAAACCGGGCATGTGAGGAAGCTGGATGACTCTTTGTTCCTCTGAAAGAATTATATGGGACCAGTGGCTACACAACCTTGCAACTGAACATGCTGTAGAGGAAACATTTACTCTTGTTGAACCGTCGACAATTTCAAGCGGGGTTTTTAGGAGGAAACTGGCAAAATCAAACTAGGCGCATTGGGCTAATGCCGACAGCACAGCACTTCACTCCACCGCTCGGCGATGTGTGACATCCGTCTGAAGTATACAGACTGTGGGGAACACTTTTTTTTTTTATTGGATAAGTGGAGTGCCTTTGTGCCTGTGGGCTGTAAGATAGCCTGTTGGGTCCTTAATCATTCACTCTCTGAGGTAGCCAGTGTTCAGAGGCCGAGAGGCCGAGGATAAAGGAGCCGAAAGAGCTTTGAATGAGCTGTTGCTGCAGGCTTCATTGTCCTGCCGCCGGGGACTCGGGGAAGCAAGGTAAACAAATGGACAACAAAAGGCGGTGCTTCACAGTGAAGCAGGCTCTGTGGGGGGGCTCCCTCTGAGAAGAGGAAAAGAGAACGCAACTGACCGAGTGCCCCCCCCCCCTTTGGTTTGGTCCCCCTGTGCCTATTAGCTATGCACCATGCTCACCTATACCCCACCCACCGACACTACTCCCCTGTTAGGCACGAGAGGCCAAAGAAAGATCATGGAGTGTGGCGCTCCAAAGCATGTCACACTTACCCTTACACCACAGGCCCTCTGAAAGGACAACTTTGAAAAGATTATGATAATAATGTAGCACGGACTCAACCACTTTTTCAAGGTGTTTATTCAGCTAAAGGCAGATTTGGTTCAGCGGAAACACATGCTTTTGTAAAATGCAGTACCAATTAAAAAATGCTTATGAGGAACAATGGACATTTCGGGCAACCTTATAAGTTTATAACGTCACTCGCCATTTAGAGCACGGATGCATTTTACAGACCAAATACTTTTTAATAGCAGTTGTGGCCACTCAACCATACATTTCTCCCGTTATTGCCATGATATTAGAATCACTGCGTATTTATTAAATCATTTTATTAAATAAACAAAAATCTTAAATAACAGAACATCTTAACAGAAAAAAAATCTTAACAGAAAAACATGTGAACAGATGGTTGGAATAATTACAAAAACGATGAGTGTCGGCAGGATTGATCCAAGACATTTTGGTAAGGCTTATGTTTGACACTGCTATCTCATTCCTGGCTTAAAGCATCTTGAATACCTCTGGGTCTTCAAGATAATTTATCTCGTTTTGCAGATGTAAACTTTATTTAAAGTATTTTCACTGATGCATATGGTGGTGCTCAGATGATTTTGTGCGTTGACCTAGCTGCTATAAAGGGGGAATAAGATTTAGATATCTGGGGCAATATAAAAGTGAGTTATGTGATACTTAACCACCCAACCAAGTCATTTCAGAAGTTGAAATGAGAATAAAAAGATAAAACTGAAACACTGGTATTATGGCTCAGGATGCCATCTTTTATGTCAAAGAAAGCTCTCCCCAGATGGCGCCGGAGAATTCTTTCAGAAAAGTCTTTTAATTTTGTACAAAGCAATCTAATTGAGAACAAACTGTCATTGAATGACGTGACCATGAAGAAACCATGCACGCGGGCTGAAGTGGGACGCACTCCAGTTCTTCTTCTCTTCCAAGCTACACTCAGGGTGACAGGCAGACAGATAGACAGGGTAAAGGGGCGGGGCAGGGGGTTGGGGTACGGCGTTCCTACACCAGCACCAGTGATCTCCAGTCTCCATGTGGTCCTTGGTCTCCTCCATCGCTCTGAGTGACAGGATAGGCCGCCATGGATAACATGCTCAACAGGCCGAGACAATACCCTTTCACAGCCAATTCAGTCCAAATCCAACGAACTGTTAAGTGTGAAGGAGAGAGAAGCTATATTTATACTGGATTTGAGGTTTTCAAGAGTCTATAAAGTCTGTTAAAGTTGATCCCAGGCTTTCACAGCGTTAGAGCCCAACATATCATTAGATCTGTAGAAAATCAGATGTTATGATAAGACCCACTTTTGAATATCTTGCAAATCTAATCATTAAAACATGAATAGAATTGTGGTCATTATGGAAAACCAAGTGATTTGCAGAATCAAGCGTTCATTCCAAATGTAATAAATGTGGTAGTCACGTGAACACGGGCTATCATTACATTTCTCTTCCATTTGGATGGTTCACTTTAGCAGATCGGACAATCCACAACAATAGTTTGTACAGAAGTCATGTGACTGTTCTAATGAGGGTATGCTCCATTACAATAAAGGAACACACTTGTTCCGGGGGAATTCAAGAAACACATCTTGAATGTTTTTATTTAATGTTATCTCTACCATGAGCGTACTCCATAAATATTCAATGTCATCAGCTGACTTGTATCAGAATCGACGTAGCATCTGCAACATCATACAATATCAATCTTTTTTTACTTTTTTTCAAGTGGTCTTTGTTGAACAGTCAAACCAGAAAGTTGAGATGATAAATTCCCACATCAACAAAGATGAATGCTCATTGTAAAGTGGACAATAACGGCTTGCAAGAGGAACACTGGATTCACTCATCTCACTGCACCACTTTGGACCAGAAAGACAAAGGCATAAAAACGGAGAGGTCTGTGAGGGATAGAACCAAAGCAGCAACTCAAATGTAAGACCAACTCATAGGATCTTGTTAGATCTCAATACACCATCAATCATTTCAGAGTTCAGAGGCTAAAGATACATGCAATGTTGCTCAAAAACATCAATCACGATCCAAACGTTTTGGTGGACCTTTTCGTATAGTTCCGATTTCTTTAAAATGTGTGCATCCATCTGTTCAGTCCTACATACTCTTTAACATGCGAATGTCCAGTATGTATTTAGGTTGATAGTGGTCAAAACAAATAGTACAGATGTATGTAAATGCATTAGTTACCACACTTTCCACAATGAAATTCTTAAAACTGCTTTAAAATGACACTGGATCAAAACAAATAAAACAAACTGAAACTGAGACACTCCAGCACATTGGAGTTGAAACAATGACTAAGACGTTGAAGTGCAGACTATCTGTTTAATTTGAGGTTCAGCTTTAATTTTACATCCACTGACAAAACATTGTCTTAAATAAAGTTGTCATATTTCATACTTGGTTATGAATCCTTTGAATTTGATGTCTGCGAACCATAGACATGGCCAGGTGCTGGGTATCTTCCCTGGAGACATGGCCAAAGTCTGCACTTTAACTTCGTGGTCACTGTTTTATTTCAAATCCAACGTGCTGGAGTAGACAGCAACAAAAACAAAACTTGTGTCATTGTCCAGGGCTTTTTGGACCCTGCAGACAACCCCAGCCTGGCTGGTGAGTACAGCTAGTGCACAACTGATTGCACCTGTTGTTAATTATTGCTTTTGTGTCTCTGCCCTTATACCAGACCAAGCTGGGGCATTTGGGGACGACTAATGTTTGGGATTCAATTTACGGAGGCGTTATCACTGTAGAGTAAAACGAGAGCACGAGAATCCATCGAGAGAGTTAAGCAGTGGGCAGCTATAGTAATTCATCACTGGTGGAGTTTCAGTTAAAGTTAACTCCTTGTTCATTATATTAGTGATCGCTTGCCCTCTGGTTTGGTCTTCCCAACAGAAGTTCAGATAGCGTGATCTTGTGAGTTACAGGCTACAACTACAGTTGAAGTCAGAGGTTTATATATATACCATAGCCAAATACATTTAAACTCAGTTGTTCACAATTCATGACATTTAACCCTAGTAAAAATTCCCTGTCTTAGGTCAGTTAGGATTGACACATTATTTTAAGAATTTTATTTCTTATGGGATTCACATTCAACTGTATGTCATAACAGAATGCCACAATCAAAACAAAACATGGCAACAAAGAAAAAAATGAACTGACCCCTGTTCAAAAGTCTGCATACCCTTAGTTCTTAATATTGTGTATTGCCCCCTTTAGCATCAATGACAGCGTGCAGTCTTTTGTAATAGTTGTTTACAAGGCCCCGAATTCTTGCAGGTGGTATAGCTGCCCATTCGTCTTGGCAAAATGCCTCCAGGTCATGCAGTCTTTGGTCGTCTTGCATGAACCGCACGTTTGAGATCTCCCCAGAGTGGCTCGATGATATTAAGGTCAGGAGACTGTGATGGCCACTCCGAGAACCTTCACCTTTTTCTGCTGTAACCACTGGAGGGTCAACTTGGCCTTGTGCATAGGTTCATTGTTGTGCTGGAAAGTCCAAGAGCGTCCCATGCGCAGCTTTCGTGCAGAAGAATGCAAATTGTCTGCCAGAATTTTCTGATTACATGCTGCATTGATCTTGCCATCAGTTGTCACAAGATTTGAACACAAATACCCCCAAAACATCAGTGAGCCACCATCATGCTTCACAGTGGGGATGGTATTCTTTTCACTATAGGCCTTGTTGACCCCTGTCCAAACATAGCGCTTATGGTTGTGACCATAAACCTCTATTTTGGTCTCGTTACTCCAAATGACAGTGTGCCAGAGGCTGTGAGGCATGTCAAGGTGTTGTCAGGCATATTGTAACCAGGCTTTTTTGTGGCATTGGTGCAGTAAAGGCTCATTTCTGACAACTTGACCATGCAGCTCATTTTTGTTCAAGTATCGTCGTATTGTGCTCCTTGAAACAACCACACCGTCTTTTCCCAGAGCAGCCTGTATTTCTCCTGAGGTTACCACCTGTGGGTTTTTCTTTGTATCCTGAACAAATTTTCTGTCAGTTTTGGCTGAAATCTTTCTTGGTCTACCTGACCTGGGCTTGGTATCAAGAGATCCACAAATTTTCCACTTCTTAATAAGTGATTGAACTGTATTGACTGGCATTTGCAAGGCTTTGGATATCTTTTTATATCCTTTTCCATCTTCATAAAGTTCCATTACCTTGTTACACAGGTTTTTTGACAGTTCTTTTCTGCTCCCTATGGCTCAGTATCTAGACTGCTCAGTGCATCCACGTGAGAGCTAAGAAACTCATTGACTATTTATACACAGACACTAATTGCAATTTAAAAAGCCACAGGTGTGGGAAATTCACCTTTAATTGCCATTTTCACCTGTGTGTGTCACCTTGTGTGTCGGTAACAAGGCCAAACATTCACGGGTATGTAAACTTTTGATCAGGGCCATTTGGGTGATTTCTGTTATCATTATGATTTAAAAAGGAGCCAAACAACTATGTGATAATAAATGGCTTCATATGATCACTATCCTTAAATAAAAGAAAATTTCTGCCAGGGTATGCAAACTTATGAGCACAACTGTATATTGAGGAGCATAGTCAGGGTAGGGAGATATTCAGGGTGGTGGAATCAGAGTAGATAAAATTTAAAGCTATTACTACACTTTCTGCTTGATTTGAGTTGGATCAAGTCCACCAGTTAGCACTGAAATGGCTAAGTAAGCTAGCTAGCAAGGCATCCTCTAGCATATTGTATAACATTGTACACAGCTTAAAAACCAAAATAAACCAGAAAATGCAGTCTACACACGTTGGTAATGCATCTTAAGTAAGCTGCAATCTTTCCATTGGTTCAAATGTAACACATATTGCTATGTAACCAACTTCACACACTGTAGTGGGATGTGAAGGTTACAGCTCAGGCTGCACTAAACCCACTGACACCTCAATATTCTAAAGATTAGATTAGATTAAACTTTATTGTCATTGAACAGTACAAGTGCAGTGCAACGAAATGCAGTGTGCGTCTAACCAGAAGTGCAAATAGAGGAGGGCAGAAAAATGTACAAATATTAGGTAAATATATGTACAAGTAGAATGTGCAGATGTGCAATTAAGGCAAATGCATTACATATGGCAATTCTAAATGTGCAGTGGAAAATTTACCAATGTACAGAAAATGTATAGGTATAAAGTATAATGTATGTACAAGTGGGATAAATAGTTGTGCGGGTACAAGTGGCAGTTCTCAATGGTGGCATCTGAATTTGCAATCGAGGCAGATTGAAGGAGTAGGGTAGGATGAGCAAAACTAAAACGCTGCGATGAGGTTTCCAATGTAGACATGTGTATGTAACAATATAAAATGCAAGTACAGTGGCAGTTCTAAATGTGCAATGAGGGCAAGTTTAAGGTGCAAGTCGGCATGAGCAAATGATATACAGGAATAGCAGCAATGAAACGTACCTGTAGACAACTGAAAACTGAAAAACCTTATCAGACTTGTAAGGCAGTGACGGAGTCCAGTAGTACAAAGGGTGGGTATAGTTAGTGAGGGGAAGTCACAGAGTTCAGCAGCGTTACAGCAGATGGAAAAAAACTGTTCCTGAGCCTGCTGGTGCAAGAATGGAGAGACCTGTACCGCCTGCCTAATGGGAGGAGAGCAAACAGTTTGTGGCATGGATGTGAAGGGTCCCTGGTGATGCTGCGCACCCTACACAGACACCCCTTGCGCTGGAGGTCTACAATGGCTGGGAGCTGGGTACCTATGATGTGCTGGGCGGTTTTCACCACCCGTTGAAGGGCCTTCCGGTCGGCTACGGAGCAATCTCCGAACCACACTGTGGCGCAGTTAGTCAGAATGCTTTCGATTGTGCAGAGGTAGAAGTTCACAAGGATCTTGGGAGACAGGCAGGCCTTCTTCAGCCTGCTCGAAAAGTACAGGCGCTGCTGTGTCTTTTTGACCAGGGCTGAGGTGTTGATGGACCAGGAGAGGTCCTCAGAGATGTGGACACCCAGGAATTTTAAGTTGGACACGCTCCACCTCAGTGCCATCGATGAGAACTGGGGCGTGACTGCAGCCTTTAGATTTCCTGTAACCCACAACAAGTTCCTTGGTTTTCTTTGCAATGAGGGCCAGGTTGTTATCAGCGCACCATGCCACCAGGCACTTGACCTCCTCCCTGTAGGCTGACTCGTCATTGTCACTGATCAGGCCTACCACCGTGGTATCGTCTGTGAACTTGACGATGATGTTGGAACTGTGGGGGTGTGGCGGAGTCTGTGTGTGAGGATTGTACCAAAAATAAAGGGGTACTCCACCCAAGAGATGATTCTACCTCATTTCCACTCTCTTTTGGAACCAATAAACTCATCCAGACAGTTTTTAGATGTTTTCTTCTTTCTAAATATACGTTTAACTTCTCCGTGCTAACTTTTTAACTTCTACATGCAAACGATTTTAAAAACTGTCTGAATGAGTTTATTGGCTCCAAACAGAAAATAAATTTAGGTAAAGTCATGCTGCCACTTAACTGTTTTTTTAAAGGATATTTAAAAACAGGGGGCACCAGGAGGGTATTGTCCACCATCCCATGAGGGAACATTGTTTTGCATGTAGGAGCACGTAGAGGCCAACACATTTTCTAGCATGTAGGGTAGCCTACATGGCACTGCATCACATTATCTCCATTGGAAGGGCACCCACTAGGACACTTAATCACATTTCCTCACACATAGGGGCACCCATGAGGACACTGCATCACAATATTTCCACTGGAAGGGCACCCAAAGAGCACTTCATCACATTTTCTCCACTGGATGGGCACCCAGGGGGCACTTCATCACGTTTTCTCCACTGGATGGGCACCCAGAGGGCACTTCATCATATTTTTTTTGCGCATAGGTGCACCTTGGAGGGCACTTAACCACATTTCCTCACAAATAGGGGAACTCTAGAGGGCACTGCATCACAATTTCTCCATTGGAAGGGGGCCCATTAGGTCACTGCATCACGTTTTATCGCACAATGGGGGCCCCTAGAGGGCACTTTATCACATTTTCTTGCACACTGAGCCACTGTAGAGGGCACTTTATCGTGTTTTATCTAGCATAGGGGCATCCAAGAGGGCACTTTATCGTGTTTTATCTAGCATAGGGGCATCCAAGAGGGCACTTTATCGTGTTTTATCTAGCATAGGGGCATCCAAAAGGGCACTTTTGCGGCGTGTTTTTCTACTGTACACCATTGAATATAGCTACTGAAGGTTGTCTCCAGCAAAGTTTTTGTCTATCCTGAACAAATCCTAATGCATAATTTGTTTAATTTCATGGCAAAACAACGTTTGTTTGTCTTTCATTCGTGAATGCCATTGATACAATAACTATGAATATAGGGGGCGATAACTGACTTTTTCGTCAAGTGAAAAGACGAGAGAATTGTGGAAACCCCTCCTCTTTTACTGTGCAAGGGGTTGTGATCTACTGTATTACCCCAAAAAGAATGCATGGATGCGTACTTAAAAAATCCACCAGAAATAGTCACAATATAACCATGATCAATTTTATTTTAGGCTTACTATTACATAGCTTCTGAAGGTTGTGGCCAGCAAAGTTTTGTCTATCCTGAACAAATCCTAATGCATAATTTGCTATGACTGCGGCGAGTCCTCCGACTTCAACTGTAAGTCCATAATTAGAGTTCTGAGTTTTGATACAGTTGGGATATTTCTTCTAAGGACTCCAAGATATTCTTTACTTTATTTTCCCTAAGAAGAATGTTTTAATCATTCTGCCCCATGACATCTAGTCTTAAAGATTCCTCTTCATGTTAAGCTAAAACATAAAATAAAAAACAAAATATTTTATTCTGTGGTTCTGACTTATTTCCACCAATCCCACAAAAGAAAGGAGGGGCTATGCTGAAACCTTTACAGTATATACATAGTCTTTGGATTATTCAAACTGAAATATCTCAAGTATTTAGACCCTTATTTCAGTACTATAGAAGTGCATTTGGCTACAATCAAACCTTAGAGTCTTGTTGGGTAAGCCTCTTCCTTGCAGATCCTCTCAAACTGAGTCAGATTAGATGGGGAGCCTCTGTAAACTGCGATCTTCAGATGTCTCAAGTTCTCTGTATTTTGCTGCATTAATCTTTTCCACAATCCTGACTAGTCTACCAGTCCCTGCTGCAGAGAAGGATCCCCATACCATGATGCTCCCACAACAATGCTTTATTGTACAGTTGGTATTCATCAGGTGATGAGTGGTATCTTGTCTTCGCCAGACGTAAACCTTGGCATTTAGGCCTAATGTTTTTATATTTATAGGCAAGTTCTACCATCTCTGCAGAAAACCTCCAAAGCTTGAACCTTCCCCTTATCTATGCCTTGACCCAATTCTATCTCAAAGTTCTACAGAACGTTCCTTCGACTTCATGGCTTGTTTTTTGCTCTGACACGCAGTGTCAGATCCAAGTGTGGGACCTTATTTAAATATGTGTGCCTTTGTAAATCATGTCTAATCAATTAAATTGATGGGACAAATGGACTCCAATCAAGTTCTAGAAAAATCTCAAGGATGAACTGACAGCATGCATCTGAGATCAATTTGTAGTGTCATGGCAAAGAGCCTGAATACTTACATTATATTTCAAATTTTGATTCTCAATGAATTGGCAAAAACAAAAAAACTAGTGTTTACTTTTTCATAATGGGATATTAAGTGTATATTAGCTGCAAAAAAAGTTTTCACCAACTATGAATTAAGTCTATAACACAACAATATGTGGAAAAAGTGAAAGGGTTGAATTATTTTTTGAAGGCACAGTATATACGTATACACACACATATAGCACCTTCAGAAAGTATTCAGATCCCTTCACTTTCTCTACATTTTGCTGTGTAATGGACATAATTTATCATTGATTCCATTTATTTATATATTTTTGCAATCAATGTCTTTTGATGACAAAGCAAAAACATATTTTTAGAAATTTGTGTGAGTCTACAATTTATTGGCTGGGCCACTCACAGACATTCACAGAATTGTCCAGAAGCCATCATCCATCCTTCAATCCTGACCAGTCTCCCAGTCCCTGCTACTGAGAAGCATCCCCATAATGTGACGCTCCCACCATCATGCTTCACCATAGGGATGGTATTAGTCAGGTGATAAGCAGTATCCTGTTTTTGCCAGATTTCGCGCTTGGCATTCAAACCAAATAGATATATTTTGGTGTCATCAGAACAGAGACTATGTTTCTTCATGCTTTATGAGTCCTTCAGGTAGCATGTCATATGCATTTTTCTCAGGAGTGGCTTCCGTCAAAATCATCTACCATGAAGACCTGATTGATGGAGAGCTGGAGAGGTGGTTGACCTTCTGGCAGGTTCTCCCATCCCTGTAGAGAATCTCTGAAGCTCTGTTGGAGTGGCCATTGGGTTCTTGGTTACCTCACTGACCAAGGTCCTTGCCTGTTTACTTAGACGGCCGGCTCTGGGAAATCTTGGTTGTTCAAATCTTAAATTATATTTTAGAGCCCACCCTCCTTCAGGGAACTTTCAATGCTTTTGAATTTTTTAATAACCTTTCCCAGATCTATGGCTCTTGCCTCAACAAAATCTTATTTCAGAGGTCTGAGGAACCAGTGGCTTGGTTGTTGCGCTGACATGCAAAATGAAGTGTGGAACCTTTTATGAATAGATGTCTTTCTAAATTATGTCTAATGAATTGAATTTGCCATAAGTGGACTCCAACAGCAGACATCTCAAAGATGGATCAAAGCATACAGAATGCATCTGAGCTCAATTTGAAGAGCCTTGGCAAATGGTCTGATTATGCTCATTTGATATTTTAGTTATTCATTTTCAATGAAATGCAAATATTTATAAATATGTGTTTTTGCTTTGTCATTAAGGGGTATTTTGTGTCTATTGATTGCAAAAATTGCAATTAATTATAAAGTCAGCCCATTACACAATGAAATGTGGAGAAAGTGAAGGGGTCTGAATACAGTACATCTAGGCAACATTTTGTTCTGTTTTGTGTTTATTGTTGATATTCAAAATCCATTATTGTATGGTAACGTATGTTTTATTTTGGGAAGTATGTTGCATAAATATTCAACCACTACTACTAACTACCAGCTGTCAAAGGATAATTGGTCAGACTATGAATCTGAAAAAAAATGAAGACCAAACAGCATTCTACAGGATTGACAATGATAGAGTAATAAAAAGTGTATACATTAGGATAATGGAAAATAAATTACAAGTGTTTGGATGTCCCATTGAGCACAGTTAAATTAATAATCAAGAAGTGGAATCTACATCTACACCCAGGCACTGCCAAGAAAATGTTGTTCCTCAAAATGTAAAGCTCATACAAGAAGACTTGCGAGGGAAGCCACTGATAGCTTTTTGAACTTTTTGAAAGAGCTACAGAGTTCAGTGCCTAAGAGTGGAGAAATGGTGCAGCAATCACTCACATCAAGACTTTAGCATAAAACTGGCTTTAATTATGGGGTGGTAAGAAAGAAGCTGTTACTCAAAAAGTATTCTATAAAAGCAGCTGCGATCTGGGAAAATGTTTTCTGGTCAAATGAGACCAAGATAAAGTACTTGAACAGAACTTAAAGTGGTATGTGAGGGGAAAACTTAACACTGCCTTCCCTTAATACACACCACCCAACAGAAAAATATTGTGGTGGCAGCAACATTCTTAGCGGATGCTACTCATCAGCAGGCACACTGTTGTGTGTGATAGGAGAAAATACAAAAGAATGATAGGGGAAAATACAGTAAAGTACTGCAAGTCAACCTGCTTTAATTCACTAAAAACTGAATTTTTTAGGGAATTTAAAGGTTTTGCAAAACAAAAATATATATACACAGTTTCGACACACTTACTCATTCTAGGGTACTTCTTTAGTTTTATTATTTTCCACATTGTAAGAAAATAGTGAAGACATCAAAACTATGAAATTACACATATGAAATCATGAAGTGTTAAACAGATCAAAATACATTTCATATTGTAGTTTCTTCAAAGTAGTCTCCATTTGCTTTGATGATAGCTTCGCTGGGAGTGTATGTATATATACATACAAACATACATTCATGCATACAGTGGGTATAGAACGTCACCACCCCCTTTCAAAATGTTCACCTTCTGTTGCCTTACAGCCTGATATGTAAACATAAAATCAGACTACTTTCGAAAGATCTTTGAGATAAAGTTGTGGAAAGGCACATGTCAGAGGATGGATATAAAAAGGTTCTAAAGGCTTTGTCCTTGGAGCAGAGTTAAGATCAATGTTAACAAGTGGAAGGTGTTTGGCTTCACCAAGACCTAACAGTACATAGATCAGGCCGTCCCTCCTAACTAGATGACTGATCAGAGAGGCTAACAAGAAGCCAATGGCAACTCTGAAGGAGCTTCAGGCCTTTGTGTCAAAAACTGGTCAGTGTGCATGTGACCAAATTATCACAAAAGCTCCACAAATCTGGCTTCTATGGGAGGGTGGTACAAAAATAAACACTCCTCAAAAAAGGGAACATCATGTCTCATTTAAGCTTTACCAAAGAGCACATTGTAGTTCCCGAGTCCAAGTGGCAAAAGGTGCTGTTGTCAGATGAGACCAAAATTGAACTTTTTGGCCAGAACACAAAACGATATGTCTGGAGAAAACCAAATACATCACCGTACAGTGACTGAAAGACAAGAAGGTGAATGTCCTTGAGTGGCCTAGTCTGAGCTCTGACCTAAATCCCATTGAGAATCTGTGGAATGACTCGATGAGTGCAGTCCATAAGCAGTCGCCATGCAAATGAACTGAACTTAAACAATGCTGCAAGGAAGAATGGTCAACTATTACATAGTCTGGGTGTGCAAATTTGGTGGAGATGTTTTCAAGAGACTCATGGCTGTAATTCAAGCAAAAGGTGGTTCCACCAAGTATAACTCGGGGGGGGGGGGTCACTTATCCAAATAGGATAGTTTACTGTTTTTTAATTTTAATACATTTACATCAGATTTTTTTTAAATTCTATTTTCACTTGGATATTGTCAGTTACCGTGTGTAAATAAAGCCAGATGTGTTTTCATTTCAGGCTGTAAGGCAAACAAAAGTTGAACATTTTGAAAGGGAGTGGTGACTTTCTATACCGTATATATACACACACACACACACACACACACACACACACACACACACACACACACACACACACACACACACACACACACACACACACACACACACATCACATTTATATGCCATTGGGACATGCCTATATGTTGTGGGTGTTATATGGTAGACTATAGTTAGTGGATGTCTGGGTAGTTTTCATTGACACTTATGGTTTCATGGCATCTTTTGGGCAAGTGTCACTTGTTTCACAGCCACGTATTTTATGTTGTTTTGTATAAACAACAGCATCACGCGGCACCTTAATCGTGCACAGTGCGAAGCATTGATTATTCCTCCCTTCCAAAGTCCCCCCATCTGTCCCTGTTTATCTGGCCTGAGTCTCTTTCTTCACCCCTTGACAGAGGCTACAACTGGTAGGGGGGCCTTTGCCTCACACCGACGCTCTGATTGAGCCCCTCCACACCAAAGTACTCTTCTATAGCTTTTTGATAGGCTTTCAATCCCCACGCCACTGACAAGGTTTTTCTTTGCGAGGAGTAGGAGTTGTGGCTTTTCGGTGTTGGGGCGGGGGGGCTTACTGTGGAGATGTGTGTGTGTGTGTGTGTGTGTGTGTGTGTGTCTGGGTGGGGTGCAGAGGTGATTTTTGTTGGGAGGGAGGGAGGGTGGAAAGGAAAAACTGGAGCAGATGGGTCTGATTGTGCTCTCTGCGCAAATTAAGGAGCGAGACATCTGCAGGAGAAGCATACTGGTGGTCTGAACACAGGCAATTAAGAGAAGGGGGGGGGAGACAGTCTTGCCTGCCGGTGCATAGAGATGAAGTGAGGCTCACATTACAATGAGGAGAGTGACAATGGGGGGAGCCGAGGAGTAGGACGAGGAGGGCTCGGCTGTGGGGGAGCAAGATTAATGTATGAAGAGAGGGAGTGAGAAGCAGTCTAAATAAGAAGCCAGAAGCCTTTAGTGGCGGTGATGTTTTCGGTCTAGTTTGTCGCCTTTTTCTCCCTTTCTCCGCTCTCTCCTCTCCATCTGAACCCGGAGGTCATTTACTGAGGTGACAGCTTAGACGTTCACTGTCGTGGATTTAATGTGGACTTTTTTTTTTTCCGGGCGTCCCCTCGTCCCTCCATTCCTCCTCGCCCCTCTGTTCTGTTTCGGAGAGGTGAAGTGACAAAGCGGGGTCGTCCCTGGGATTATTCTCTTTAACATAGGCTTTATTTATTGATCTGCTGCTCAGGGGGATATGTAGGCCAGGGGAAGAATGCAGGCATGGTGTTTACAGGCTAGGCCAGTCGGACCTCTCCAGGGATGTATGTGTGCAACAATGCAACTCGCAGCGCAGATTTGCATAACTCCATGCTAATTAACACAAGTCTGGGTTGTTTCAAATAATTGGGGCAACTAACTGTAACGCAATTGTTTGTGTTAGTAGGCCTCTCCTTTTGCACTATACAAACTAGTGGGCAATTATTCTACACTAATTGTCCATTGGGGATGCTGGGGGGTAATATTTCCAGAGATTAGTCTACATGGGTGAGGGTGTTAGGTAGTGTGTAGAATGATTTGTTAGAGATTTAGGAAGGAGAATAATTTGTTACAAAAACAGGGTAACCGATGGCATTGCAAGTGGTTTTTTATGGGTGTGTGGTGAATGGTGGTCCCCCCCAAACATGAGCTGAAAGCAATCAGCAATCGAAAACAGTTCCGAATTTAGACACGCGCAAAAACAAATTGATATCATACTTAACTGTCTTTGACATTTAGAAATGGCCAAACGTTATGATCAGTAAAATTATAAACGCCCTTTTTACGTCACTGCTTTACAATAGCACACATTTGCAGTGATTGCGATCCCTTATTGGCCTTGCTAAGAAGACATTTAGCGGTTAGCTCATTGGTTCCACTGGGGAAGAAAGTCCCAATTATGACGATTGTCCCTGAGAGCCCTCTGAGCTACAGCTTCTTCAACAGACTGACACTAGACCCTCACTCTGCACCATCTGAAGCTCATCCCTCCCCAATGGGACCAGGCAGACACCTCTGAAGTGCTAGACACACTGCTGAACAGGAGTCAAAGTGTGTGAAGCTGTGAGGTCCCCATCCAACTGAAAGCTATCTGTGACAATGACACCGAAGTGACCAAAGCCAGTTCAGTTCACAGAGCACTCTCGTTCACATAGCTACCTATGGATTTTAATGAATCCTTGTGGGGTCTAATCACACACAGCCACACTTGTGGTGAGTCAGATTTAACAACATCCATCTCCGTTTGCTCACCAGGATGGTTCCCAAAGGTCCGGAGATCCTGTATTTTTGTTCTATTGGCCTTCGCTTCATTGTCCAACTGACCACGGTATAATCTACCCAACCATGGACCATCGCAACAAGGGCCTCTGAGGAGATAATACAAAGGGCAAACATGGGAAAGAAAGAAGAGCCTGATTTGAAATGAAGAACTCCTTAACAAGATCAGACTTTTCCATAGAGCTTGGACGTATCACCATTACAAAAGGGACTCTGAAAGAAGACTTGAGGACCAAATCGTTTAGATCTAAACAATATGAGAGTATGAGAGCAACCGATGTCTCACTGGTTTCAAGAGGTAGAGTCCAGAGATGGACTGGCATCAGGCTTCTTTGTTTCTATAAACACCTCCCAACAAATCTGCTAGGTTGTTAAAACATAGTAAATATCCAGGTTTTCTGACTTCGAATCAAGCCATGGCTGTGAAAAAATGTTACATGACACCTGTGTAAGCTACCAAGTGCATCTGTGTGGAACAGGGTCTAAAAATCCAAATTGAAGTTTGAATAGAGGGCAACTTCTAGGAGGCTCAGACCCTGGGGATGTTTTCTCGGGAGCCTCTGCAGTAACTGATCATTTTATAATTGTTCAGCGGACTGGATCGGCCATAACAAAACACAGAGAGGACTGCATGGCGGAGGGGACCACTAGGGTGACGTATGGACTGGCAGTGAGAATGAACTTAATCCCCTAAGCCTCGTGTTGGAGCTTGTCTGCCCTCTCCCTCCCTCTCTCTGTCCCTTCCTCCTTCCCTCGAGGACACAAAAAACACCCGGGGAATCACCACACTTTGTGCCAAAAAAAAACACGTTTTCACACTTTTACGAAATACATTCCACAGTGTAATAAAGTGATTTTTCTGTCAGAGGTCAATCACTGACATTTTAGAATAAACAGAACTTATTAAATAACATCATTAGCCACAGAACACCTTAAGATTTATTTCTGGCTGGTGACACCTGAGGGCGAAGTGTCACTTAAGAGATAGAAACAGCAACACTCTTTGGTGATCACTTTACCTTGAAAGGTATGCTGCTAAAAGCTGGGATAATAAGATTATCACCTAAAGGTGATTTAGTGGACAGGATAGGTTGGATTGACTGATTTCAGGAGGATTGTTGGGGGGTAGTATGCAGGAAGGACAGCGTGAGCCTTAATTCAACTTCTCTCTCTGTCATATAACACGCCCATTAACAAATGAGTAACTATTTGTTTTCTTTACGGTACAACTTGTCTTTTACTGGCCTTTAAATTATAACAATTATTCCGTAAACCTGGCTGTAGGACTCTCAGCACCTTTCCTGGACTCTAAACGTGCATTATCATGCTTTTAACATTTTGCTGCTTCCCGGGGAGAGTTTGGTTGCATGAGAAACATAGGTTTTGCGCAACAACCCGCACGCAGGCCCAAGTAATATCATGCAGGGTTAATAAGGCAAAAGCCTTCTGATGATATTCAACAGGGGTGTGTCTGCAACACACCAGGGTCGTGCACTGGTGACTGATGGGACATCTGTACACATTCTCCCACTGTGCCTGCAGCACTCTGCTTAATATCAAGGCTAATGCTAGAAGACCTGACTCGCTCTCCTCTTCTGGAAGAATTTGGCACGCAGACAGAACAGGAAGTCCCCAAGGACAAGACCCTCCTCGGTTAGGGACGGACGACCCTTTTTGTTTCGGAACTCCCCGCAACAAATCCCCAAAAATATTCGTGGACATCTGCCCTGGGCTCATCTACATGCATAGCCCCAGTCTGGGGGTTTCAGACCTGCCCAGGAGACAATGGTGCTGCAGTCTGATCTATAGCTGCACTACGGCTACTGCCTTTCTATTCACACTCAAAGAACAGACCCTAAAAACTGGAAAAAGAGAAAAGAGTAAGCGAGCGTCAAGACCTCTTTTCAGACAAGATAGATACAACTCGCACTGGTTTCTCCTCCCATCAAGCCTCACACGAATTATCATTTTTCAGCATGCAGGCGACCAGACCTTTGTCCGTGGCATTCAGTAGTAATGAGTGGAGGTAGTGGAGGGTGCATGACACAGAGAAGGAAGTTTATATTCAGCCCAAGGGGTCCCAACTAGCTTTGCAAGGGGAACTGAATTACCTCTCAACTCCATGTAAATTCTAATATTTTTGTAAAATATAGCATAAATAAACCGTGCTTTCTAAAGTTACAGGGGAAAGTATGTAACCCATAGAAAAACTCTCATTATCCCAACTCATTTATTTCCAACCTCCGCAGTGTATGATATATGCAATACTACCATCTACTGGCAACAAAGTGAACTGCATTATGCAAGCTCAACAGTAGAGGGCGCCATCTCCACACACCTTGGGTTGGTGACGGTTGGTGGAGCCCAGGTAGCACAGACCATTCCATAAAGACCATTTTCATGATGAAGTGAAGCAGTGCCCCCCACCCCAGGCCATCAGTAAAATCAGGGACCTCCATCATGTGGTGCACGCCACAAAAAAGCGTGTTTTTTTTCGTCAAATCAATCCATATAACGGTATTCAAAGGCATTATTATTTAATTGACAATTTATGGTCCGTGTACATTTTGGTCATTGGATTATTTTGTACAACGGAAAAATGGAATTACAAAAAACGGTTTCTTTCTTTGATATTTGATTTCCGTTATTTGATTTTCATTTCAAAACGAATATTGGCCAAACAGGAAATGGCTTTTTGTTTTTGAATTTGAAACAAAATTAGACTTGATTTTAATTTCTTCTGTTGAAATTGGACATGGATAAATGGTAAAGATAAAACAAAAATGTGTCTCCATTTTTCTATTTTTGTTCATTTGTTTTGTTCATACCAGGAAATGCATGTCTCCTCATAGAATATTCATAGTGTCCTCAAAGAATATGTGTAGGGCTTGGTAGGGTGTGTTGGCAGCACTAAGAAAAGTTTGGATTGTGTGTGACATAAAGATAAGAATGCTGTTGTTGTTAAGATTATTCAGGAGTTATCTTGAAGTTAGTATGCCTACATAGAAAACTTGACAACTGAACTAAGTTAGCTTGCACTATTTCTTAAAGCTAGCAAGCTGGCTGTTTACTAATGCCAAAGTATGAATAATACAAAAAATAAGCATCTCACCTTTCACTGTCTTATCTCCGACAGGGGTCACTGTGTTAAAGCCATTAAACAGCCACCTTGAAACAGTACTTTCATAGACCCCCTTGTGTGTAAATGTACAGGCAAATATTCTGTCACATCAAAAATGCAAATTTGGAGAACCTTTAAGTGCATGTAACTGAAAATTAGTCTCTTAACAAGTCCAGATGCAAATATGTGAAATTGATTGGTAACTTTACTGAAAAAAATGTTGGTTTGTGTTGTATTGCAGTTGGTATTCGTCTGTGAGCATCCAGACCAAAACACAGTTACTCAGCATCCACCGCGAGAGCTGTGAATTCTTACCCTAAACTACCTAAACCATAACCCATTCAAAGTCAATGGCGTTTTCTCACCAACACAGGTGTAATACCGCCTTGGCCACCGTTTGGTTTCATGGCGCTAGTCCGATTACCTACAGTAGAAGAACCACCAACAAAGTCAACTCGCAAAGACTTACTGAATAAATTTTATAACGGCAACCTCTACTTATATTTCCTTAGGTGTATTTCTACGATTAGATTAACTAACAAGTTCTGCTGCTCCTATTAACAATTTTAACGGGTTTGGATCTTGCCGATCTTGCAACAGACCTGTTAACAATATTAACTTTTTTATACTGTAATTACAATATATACAGTAGTTTGAATGCTAACTAACGCAACGTTACCTACTGCAACCACCTCTTGCTTTATTCACACATAAAATACAAAAGTCAACCGGTAAGTAATGTCTTTTTCATGTGATTGTACAAGCTACATACCTAGACATTTGTGACAGAATGACTGAACGGGGTCCTATCGCAAAATTAGAGTTTGGCTTTTTTTGATATTTTCTAAAAGATCCAGATTCAGAGCTTTGTAATGGTATATGAAACAATGCTGTTTGATGATGTTATGGGAAAGATATGCTGCTTTAAAAGTTGATAATCTGCCCTACTTAGTTGTGAGAAAAAAGCCTTGAAAGATTCATTTACCAGAGCTGGTCTTTGTTTACGTTCATTCAGCGTAGTTCACAACCTCTTAGGCCTTAACCCCATCCAGCTATTTAAGTATTCAAATAGGGACACTCTGGCCTTGTGCTAAACTGGCCTGGTTGGTCTATAATTAACACATACTATATCAAACCAAATAAAAAATAAAAAATTCACATGCACTTGATACATCAGGTATAAACAGTACAGTGAAAGGTAAAGTGGCTTAGCAGCAGGATTCATAATAAATAGTAATAGCAATGTAAATACAGATAGTTTGAGTGTAGGTGGACAGCCACAGAGTTGTTTAGCAGTCTTACTGTACTGATGGACTGAGTTGTCCACATCACGTATCATAATCAAAGTCAGAAAGAGTTTTATTGCCAAGTAAGCTTCACAACAAACAAGGAATTTGTTCTAGCCCGTTATGGCAAAAATGTATACAAAAGAAATAAAAACAAATAAGAATAGTGGACTGAGCATAAAACAGTAGACTGAGCATTAATAAATTACAAAAAAATATACTAAGAAATATGTAAAGTGCAAGATTTGTCCAGTTGAGGGTTGTGTGTGTATGTGGGGAGGGGTTATAGATTTGTCCAGTTGAGGGTTGTGTGTGTATGTGGGGAGGGGTTATAGATGTGTCCAGTTGAGGGCTGTGTGTGTATTTGGGGAGGGGTTACAGATTTGTCCAGTTGAGGGTAGTGTGTGTATGTGGGGAGGGGTTATAGATGTGTCCAGTTGAGGGTTGTGTGTGTATATATTAGGAGGGGTTATAAATCACACCGGTCAATCAGGTATCATATTATCAAACTAAGTAACAATGTGCTCACTTTACATGTATCACATTACATGTATCATGTTTACATTGTATGGTGAATACATACATAAGTAACTGCACTTTAGAATGTATACATTAATATACAGTAAAAACAGATGACAAATTCTAATAGATTGTATGCCTCTGTTCAATAGGTCCCTCAACACCTGGGAAGCTGTCTGTGCCCATTCCACCCCAACTGCTGTTTCTGCTTCAAAAGCCTCAAACAAAGCTGCCAGATACTAATGTGTTAGATAAAGGTACTATAACCAGTACATTTACTAAGGTTTTTTTTTTACAAGCTATGCATCTTCACACACTAATTTGACCCCCAGCTATGATCAAGATATCAGCCACGTGAACTGCTCTCTTCATCAGAGGATATGGATGAAGATGGAGCTGGAGGCACACATACAAGCTCTGTCCCTCCCTCTTACACTCAAACACACACACACACACACACATACTTTTTTCTTTTATCTATACCCAATTTCATTTTTTTCACCTTAACAGATTTCTTCAACTGATTTCATATGTTGTTTGCTAACTTTATTATAACTATAAACAGCAGAAACATTTCACAATGTATATCAGAAATATGTGGTTTGGTGTGGATTCCCTCCTTAAGGGTGTCTAGGCAGAGTGGGTTTACACCATATAAATAAGCTATTTTTCAGTGTTCATGCAGTCATAATAGTAATGTAAATTATGCTTGGGCTTTTTTCTGCTTAAATAGTGGTAGGCTGTTCATGCACTTAAATCAAAGTGAGTTATTTTTCTAAACATCCACCATCACACTAATTTACACACACACACACACACAAACACAAACACAAACATGACACAATGTATATAGGTACAATTGATTTAATGTATGCTGTACTTTGTTAGAAACATGTGAAATAAAGTACATTCCCCATTAAAGCAATGTCAGGTTATTTTTATTAGTCTGGATACCTTCAACTCTGGGCAAAGTTGTATACACAGTGATAGAATTCTGGAATTATTCAAAAAAAGTTGTTCCACAGACAGGGATCAAACCTGCCTCAAAAGCAGGCAGAAAAGGTCATAAAAAGATCAACATTTCTGTTACAGCTATACACGACTGGCCTATGCGAGTGAGCTATGCAAAGTAACAAATAAGTGACCATTTACAGTATCTGCTGTTAATTATTAGTCAGTCATAAGCACCATTACGGACCGAAGATATAACATTGTTAGAAAAAAAAAGTATGGAGAAATATCACCTTTCTACAGCAGGAAGCTCTGACCATCTTGTAGAAGGTTGAGGGACTGACTTCCACCAACTATTTCTATAACTGTAGTCTGTAATCAGGTAAGGCTAGGTAGCCAGTCTATTAATAAGTAGCCAGCTTGCTAGCTTTAAAGCTAGTGCAAGCTAACTTAGTTCAGTTGTTAAGTTTTCTATGTAGGCATACTAACTTCAAGATAACTCCTGAATAATCTTAGCAACAATAACATTCGTATCTTTATGTCACACACGCATTTCCTGGTATGAACAAAAAAAATAAACAAAAATAGAAAGATGGAGACACATTTTTGTTTTATCTTTACCATTAATCCATGTCCAATTTCAACAGAAGAAAGGAAAATCAAGTCTACTTTTGTTTCAAATCCAAAAAATAAAAACAAATAAAGAGCCATTTTCTGTTGGGCCAATATTCGTTTTGAATTGAAAATCAAATCAAAATCAAATCAAACATCAATCAAATTTAATCCGTGTATCATTCGTTCTTTTCATATTCAATTGAGAGTAAAAAAATTAAATTGGAAAATTAAAAAACATTTTATTTTGTTATTTGTTCAAGAATCTGATACCAAAACACAAATACCGGTTTATTTTTCGTACTTTCGATTTTATGCTCAGATCAAAATTAGGAAATTAAAAAACGGGTCACTGCCCGAACTTGATTTTGATATTTAATTTGTTCGATTTGTGTGACCCGGATGTTACTGTCCCGTTAGCTTGATTCAGTGTATTGATATAGAAGTGTATTTGCTTTGACTACATGTTGAAAAAGCACTCTTGTCTGATTATGCTTGTACCAATTATGTAAAATTGACTGGAATTTTCCAATACCATTTAATTGTATTTTGTTTCAGGATTAAATTGTTTGATAACATACAACTGAAATATATTAATTTGAAGACTGAAGTGCCTCTAAAAATACTTTTAAATGCTTTGGTTACAGTCAAGTATGAGACACTGGTGGTTTAGAAAGCTGCTGAGTGCAGTTATAATTCAGACACATGCATACATAAACATGCACAGTAATACTCACTATGCCTGCCACGGTCATTTTTTCTTTGAGTAGCCATTACTTGGTTATATGTGATACAGTAGTAGAGGGCCATCATTAGGAGGTTGATGGTTGAGAATACTGCTTATTGCAGTTACAATATAGTTGATCTGAGCTCCACATGTTACAAAGTGAAACAGGACTCTCTTTTGCACAAGTCTATACAGGATTACCATTTATGCATTTTCCATAGATTCAACATATTACACAAATGTGAACATGCGTAAGGTAAGGTACATTGCGCGGTGGACCTGTGAGCAACAACTTCAGTGTCAGCTAAACTGTTCTGAAGGTCCTTTGCCGAGACCTGTGGGTTCTGCTGTGTAGATCTGACCAGTTTTCATACAAATCATTGTAATGGTTTCTCCTTCCTTTGACTTGCACTGTTCAATTTAACAGCATTCTAGAAAGTTGGCCCATCTAGAAAGTTGAAATTGGTAACTGGAAGTGTTGAATTTTCTGCAGCCTGTTGCAGAAAGGTGGCAAGTTTCAATTTGCATCATGTAGAGGTCAGGTCAACATCTGTTTACAGAAATATACATTTTTCTGGGGGTGCCTGGAACAAGCACATTTTTAATTCTAGAGTAATGATGTAGTTATGGAATTAAAACATTGTTGGGAGGAATAAAAGTGTTACATGTCTTGGAATTGATTATCTGAGGTCTAATTTAACCCTTATCCTAAAAGTTGATTCAATAACATAAATTACAAGTAGAACAGGTCCAAAAGAGCACAACAGACATTACTGAAAGTCAATCAATGTAGTGCAAAAGCATGAAGTTAATGGCATAACCTAAAAATACAAAATTAAATGACATGCCAGCTAGACAATTAAACATTTTATCATCCGATCAAATATTCAAAACATTACATTCCATCACTGACAAAACTAAACTGTTTCTTTATGTACTGTGTATTCAGCTTTGCCCAGATTCTGTAGGCTTTGGTTTCATCCTATCACGTTGAATGGCTAGGTGAACACTTCCAAAACACTGTCCAATTTACTCTTGCTAAACATCTGATGTGTCTTGTCTTTTTGTCTCGTCAAACTATATTGTGTTTTCTGGATCTTGTAATTTCTGTTTTTGTCAGCATTAGCTGATGGTTTAAAGACAGCTAACAGGTATCCTCATCAACAAAAATAATTAACAGAGAAGCTCAAAATTATCACTAAGTCCTCTTTTGTCTATTTCATCCATGAATGTTTCAGTGTCTTCAAAATAATTAATCAAAAACATGAATGGGGAGAGAGCTTCTTGTTCTTCCTCTAGACTTGAGGCCTCTCTGAGCATCTGCACAGCACCCTGTATTTCCTCATCATCCAGGGGTGAGGACTTGTACCCGGTCTCAGAAGAGGCCCGTGTTGGCATTTACCCAGGCAACAGCATCCCACAGGTCAACAACGCATCTTGGCAACTGAAATGAAAGATCACAACAATCACACAGAAGTAGAGGTATACAAAGTAAAAGTACTCAACTGGGTTCGGCTGTGTTCATCACTTTAGTGAAGTATCTAATTAAGATCTAAGTAATCAGGTAAAGGGAGTTCAAAACTATCCAGTGATCAATAAAATAAAAAGGACGAGTGTAAATAATCAATTAAGGTCATTGGTTAGTTATGAACTCTATTTAGGTAACTTAGCTCATCCTTAGCAACATCCTTAGCAACTTCCTAAAACAGCCAAATACTTCTACTTTTTACTGCATAGAAGGCCATGATAAATTATTATTTTGTTTACATTTCTAAATAACGACAACATAGTGTATATGAAGCTAAAAAATAAATGGATCTTGCCTGCTTGTATATAGTGACAGGTGCATCATGCATCTTTAGCTAGTTATAACGTACCCTAATTGACTAGAGCTGGCTAACAAGTAGCCTACCCCGTCGCGTAGCTAGCCATCTTTAAACGTAGCTATAGTACAAGGGTTGTCGTATTTTCTGTGTTCTGTCATTGGCAAGCTATTCGAATCTCAGATTCAAAGAATTTGGTAGATAAGCGATCTTAGTGAACACGTTAATTATCCCTAAATATATAGCTAGAGGTTGTCATGGGGAAGCACTTACCGAAATCTTCGTCATTGACCCTCTAATTCCTCTTTCATAAACGCATGCACTAAATCAAAAACACCACACCAATGGAAACCGTCAATGGGCGTAACTTAATATTAAGAAACCCCCATATTAAGTTATGCCCCCGACTTGCGGTCTGCAGATATACTCCTCCTATGGTGTCGATACCAAATTACTCAATGACGATTCACGCTTTTCAGGCATTCTTTCACTGTAGGCGAAATTGCTGCAAACTTATCAAGTGCAAGTTCAACACAAGAAGTCAATAACTTCCGGTTCACACAAATCAATCAAATTAAATATCAAAATCAAGTTCGGGCCGTGGGGGTCCGTGTACCTTTCGGTCATTGGTTTATGTCTTCATATAGGAAAACAGATGAACAGAAAACGATTCGTTTTTTGATATTTGACTTCCAATATTTGATTTCCGATTTCAAACGAATATTGACCAATCAGAAAACGGCTTGTTTTTCGTTCATCATTTTTGGATTCATAACAAAAATAGACTTAATTCTCATTTCCTCTGTTAAAATTGTAAATGGAATAATGGTGAAAGAAAAAAATGTTTTTTTTCTCCTTTTTTAAAATGTCTGTTTCTTGTTTTGTTCATACCAGGAAGTTCACGCCTCCTCATTTGCAGAGTTGTATTTCCTGAGTTGTGCATATGTAATAAATGATCCGTATTAGCCAATTACATGAGTACTGACTAGTTTAAAGATAACTGTATTTTTTATGTTCTGGCCATCAGTGTTCTGGATCACAAGACACCGTGGGCCCTGACTGCTGAGAACACTACCGGGCTAAACATCCTCAAAGAAGCATTCCACTTATCCTCTACTAATACCAAACATGAGAACCTAAGTCCTTTGACCATGTTTTAGGATTACCTGGCATGACAACTCCTAGCTGTCCCTGCACAAAGTCCACCTGTTTGTTTTGCAGATGTACAGTGATGATACAGTAGGCAACCTGGTCACCCCTATCTTTGTCCACCTGGTTGTGCAGCTGATTTGCATTCTGCTTAAAGACTAAGCCCACCTGTATTTACTGACCCACCAATTATCGGGAACATGCAAAAATATTGGCCCAAAAAGGTCACATATTCTTATGAATTTCATTCATATTCTTATGAATTGGGTGGACAGCCTGGCAGAATTTCTGATGAAACTTGAAGACCAGCTTGACCCTCAACTACCAATAAAACGTTCTATGTTCTAGTCCAGTTTGTTTATATATGACAATCACATGAATGCCTGGACCTGTATAGCACACACTCATTTTGGGGTTAATGATTTTTCCTTAGAATCTAACATCACCAACATTGTCAGGCTGTGGTAGAACAATTAAAACTCCCCAGTCTGAAATAAAATCATTAAACACTAGTACTTAATGTGAACTGTTATTTACATTAGTGATTAAATTAAGATCTTAATGTTGTTTACTCTATTTAGCTGAGTTGTATATAATTATAAACTGGGTTGTTCAAACACTAAATGTTGATTAGCTATAAGTGACAAAACCGCAGGAACGCGGGGACCCAAATGCGGACACAGAGGCAGAGAAGAACGATCCAAAATATTTATTAAACCAACAGGGACAAGGCAGTCTCGTAGTGGTGGTCCACGCAGGGGTCGGTACCGATAATCAGATGGTTGGCATCACAGAGAATCAGACGGGCTCGTAGTGGAAGACAGGCAGGGTTCGTTTTCGGGTGGTCAGAAGGTCAACGGTACAGCGGGGGGCAGGCAGGCTCATAATCTGAAAAACAGGCAGGGGTCGAAACCAGGGGAAAGAACTACAGGCAGAGCAGGTAACACAAAACATGGAACACTGGAAACGGCTGTACAAGACAAGACAATCTGGCAGCTGCCAGAACAGAGAACAGGGTTTAATACACAGGGCTAATGGGGAACCGGGAACACCTGGTGAGGGGAGGAGACAAGACAACAGGTGAAACACATCAGGGCGTGACAGTAAGATCTGGTACAACTTAGTAACAGGTTTATATTCGTAATAACACAGGAAGTTTCAGGTGTCTGGCTGATATACAATGTCAAAAACTGTATCCAGGCATTCTTCATCACATTGTGCCTAAGAACAGACCTTAGTTGTCATATATTGGTCATACCCTACACCCCTTCAAACCTATTTGCTTAAACATCTTACATTAACATTTATTATTCATAGATAATTTAAGTATGAATATTGAAGAATGACTAACCAACAAAAAGGTAATTCAAAAAATTTTATTAAATATGGAGACACATTAAATGCATGTCAAACAAACAGACCATAAGACCCATGGTAGTTACTGAGTCTATATACAGTATGTCAAAGCTGTATCCAACTACAGGAGAAGAAGCATCCAGACTGGAAAAACATTTCTCATAACATAAAGAGGATGAAAGAGTTGGATGGAACTATAGGGGTACTGGAAACAGTAAACTGACTCAGGAGGACATGCCCTGAAAGTGGCCTGGTCCTCCGTTCCTTCAAGGTATCTAGTGTGTTTCCCTCTACACCCTCATGTGTCTAGGACTAATAGAAAATCAGCACGAAATAAAATCTTCTAGTGGTTTGGATTCTGGACTGGAGATTACATGGCGGGTGGATTTTTCAGTGGTTGTCAAAACTCCTCTGGAACCCCCAGTTATTCCATGTATTTGAAATACTCAAAAACTTGCACACCTGATCCAATTAGAGGGGAACACTCACTAACATTCCCAAAGAAAGAAATCAACAATCAGAAATGTGCAGGTAAAAATGTCTAGCCCTTGAATTTTAAATTGGGAAGTTCAAGGCTCTAACCAAAATTTTCCTCAAGCAGCTAGCTGTCATAGCCTACATATTCCGATCACTCTCCATCCACAAATGTTTACATTTTGGTCAGTTAGCAGGTGCTCTGAACCAGAGAGACCAACAGGAGCAATAAAGTTTAGGCCTTACTCAAGGGTATACTAAGAACTTTCAGCTGGGGAATGTGAAACGGCAACATTTCGCTTACCAGCCCAACACTAAATGAAAGGCTACTGCTCAGTTACCCTTTGTGACTGGATGTGAGCAGAGATCATGTTTCGTAGATGCATCCATAGTTTACACCACCGCAAAGATATGAACTCCTTTTAGGCCCGGTAGCCTATCTGTGATAGTCTGCAGCATCCGAGCTCTGAATAAACAGGCAGATATGGTCAATGATGGGATGGACAGGAACAGTAAAGAGACACAAAATAATTAATACACATGAACAGAAGGGTTTATCATTAGCCAAGTAGATTGTTATTTAATCTGTTATTTTAGCTGGTAAGTTGACTGAGAACGCATTCCTATTTAGAACAATGACCTGGGGGAATAGTTACAATAGGACGGGAGGGTTTGAATGAGCCAATTGGAGACTGGGGATGATTAGATACCAATGTTGTTGAGGCCCAGATTTGACATTTTGCCATGACATGCTTTAAAACCCATACTCATACTATCAGTGCTATGGGATCTGCAGTGACCAGTCAGGATCCCTGTATAACATCCTATCCAAAAGACAGCACAATGTTCAGGGCATTTGTGCCACATCTGGTTTCCCAAATAGGCACCTACATTGCTAACTTGAGAGGCAAGCCAGCAATGGGATGCAGGGAACTTCTATATAAAAAACTTCAGTATGCCATGCTTATCATTCTCACAAGTATGTATGTAATTGCTACCTGCTCTGCTGGACATTATTGCCTGTTGCAACTCCAATGGTGTCTGTAAACCAGCTACAAGATGATCAACAGTTAGTGGGCACCGGTTATTCGCCGTTCTTATCCTGGCCTATATCCTAGGGGTGTACATAGAAAACAGAGTAATCTGTAAGATAGCCAGTATTCAAGCAATTGGCTAACCTAGAATCAAGGCAAATTAGTCAATTTAGTCTATATCAGTATCTGAAGCAAGTTCTGTATGAATTTAATAATTACATTATTTATTGGTAGCTAGGGTTGCAAATGTTTACCTTGATTAACTAAAAAGATACACGTTACTGGCAGCATTTGTTATTACTAACGGTTAGGTATGAGACTAACTTTGCAAACATGAGGTTACTGTACTGTAACCTAGCAAAAAACAATTGCTAGCACTACATTATCTAACCTTTTGCCGTCACTCGTGTCCCAATATCTCCTCATTTTAATTTAGTTTACATACAATAAACATCTACATAGGTAACACATATAACAACAGCAATGATGTTCACTTTACAAGCAACTTTACAAAGCAATGATGTTCAATTCACAAAGATTTCCATGCGGGCGGCATGGAAATCTTTGCTAAACGTGTTAAACGTCTACCTTCCCCTAAATTCCCATTGGTCGATTGTAATCAGCTGACATTTTGCAGTAATTCAGGCGACAGCAGATTTGCAACCCATAAAAACAGCTTCGTATCCATTAACACATGGATTTGTGGACAGTGTATCCGTAGATAGTGATTTGTATCCGTGTCCTAGTGTTTTTTTATGTAGACTGCGATTTGCTAAAAAAAATATTGTACAAGTACAGATCATTTATTACTTATGCATAACTCAGGAAATACAACTCTGCAAATCTAACGCACTTGCAAATCTTTATGGTACTTAATTTCTTTGACCCCCCCCTCCCCCCATCGGAAATAAACGAGATCTAAAGTTAAAGGAGTTGTATCTGTAGATCGCGAGGTGTCCTTGTATTTGCTGATTTGTCTGCGTAAATAAGGAGTTGTGTGTGTATCTTAAGGAGTGTATGTGTACATATTTTTTGAATACTTGCAAAAGAAAAATGTGTACATACGTAAATTGTTAATTCTTGCAATTCTTTGAATCACGCATTCACAGATCTTTAAATACAACTGCAAAATGCTAAACTGTCGTGTGGATTGTGATTTACAGATGTGCACAATGCTTTATTTACCCACAATACATTTGGCAGTAATTTGAGGCCATAAATAGTCATATGAATTCAATAAAACATCTGAATGGTACTGAACATTAACACTTCTACCTTAACTTCATACACTCTGAAATGTAGCGCTGACAAGCTAAGCTGTGAACGCACAAGAACACTATGAATATTCTATGAGGATGCTATGAATATTCTATGAGGGGGCGTGCACTTACTGGTATGAACAAAACGAGAAATAGAAATAGAAAGGAGAAATATTTTTGTTTTCTTTCACCGTTATTCCATTTCCTATTTTAACAGAGAAGATGAGAACTAAGTCTATTTTTGTTATGAAACCAAAAATGATGAACGAAAAACGAGCCGTTTTCTGATGATTCTTGAAATCGGAAATCAAATATTGGATGTCAAATATCAAAAAACGAACCGTTTTCTGTTGATCTGTTTTCCTATTTCAAGGCTTAATCCAATGCCCGAAAAGTACACGGACCCCGCCGTGACCTGTTTTTTAATTTCCTATTTTTGATCTGAGCATAAAATCGAAAGTACGAAAAATAAACCATTATTTGTGTTTTGGTATCAGATTCTTGAACAAATAACGAAATAACAAATCGTTTTTTAATTTTCCGATTTTGGACACTCAATTGAATATGAAAAGAACGAATGATACACGGATTAAATATCAAAGAAAGATCCGTTTTTTGTAATTCCGTTTTTCCATTGTACAAAATAATCCAATGCCCAAAAGGTACACGGAGCACTTATGATAGCAATTTGATGAAGTTCATTTTTGTGCCCATTCACTTTGTTGTGTTGATTTTTTCTTTAATTTTTTTTTAACCTTCCCTTCAAATACTCGGCATTTGTAGCCTAGTAACGTTTTATGTTAAACCAACCACAAGAACACAGTTCTGTCTTTGGAGGTGGGTTGTCTCATCAGTTTATCGCAAACACATCGGTTTATATAAATTGTTCCCTGACATCTGAGGCCATTTTATCAACCCTTCGTTCCACGGTTAAGTCTAACAACGGGACAGCTCTAGTTTTATTTGCGCACTACTCGTTTGGCACAATTTGCTTAATGCTTTTTACTTCGAGCAATGCGCATAGAAACTTGGTAAGAACCATTGAGTGCATTCTCGATTAATATTAACATTTGCGTTCCTTTCAAAGTAGGCAAACAGTCCTGGAAATATTCTCTTGGCTTACCTTTGAAATGACTGTGGTGTCTTTCCAAATGTCTCTGAAGTTGGGAAGGTTTCATGCACTCCATTGACACTTAACGCAGAGTGGTAGCCTAGTTTGCAACCAAAGTGGCAATGTTCCAAAACCCCTCTACACCCACCCATTCTGTGTCCGCAAAGAGGAAGAGGATTTTCAAGGCGAATCATGTTAAAGATCCTGTCAGCTGATCTAGGAGCAGTTATGTAAAATATATTTATTTAATACTTTTTTTAAATTTGGGATACATACCAGCTAAATCTCTAGTATGGTATTGTATGATTCCGAATAACCAGTTACCGGCCAAACAAGATACTTGTCTGTAAAACATAAAGTCTAAGCTAGGTAGCTAGAGAATGAATTGAGCATCTGAATGTAATAGCTGTCTAAAGTTTGGTTGTGTTTTGTTGAACTTAATGACAATACAGCAAAATGTAATTACTGTAATATAACAATACATTTGCACCCACCAGTCATTTGAGGAATCATGCAAATGCATGGCTATAACTTCAGGGAGGATGTATTGTCTTTTGTCTGCATTTGAAGAAGAGTGAATGTGAGTCCGGATAAAAAGGTGTGCATGTTTACTTTCTTAAAGAAAATCACCTGAATGCTTCACACTGAGTGCTATCAATGAGACTAGGAATCAACACCTAAAATCAACACCTAAAAATGTCAAACTGACTTTCCTAATTATGCCAGATTTCATAAATGAGCATAATTAGGAAAGCACCACTACATCAGTAACATTACATCAATGCAACTACATCAGCACCACTATATCAGTTTCTCGGTTTTCTCATAATAAATTACAGTATAGATCACAGTGTAAATTTCAAAATGTCCCTTACCCTCCAGCAGGGCCATAACCAACGGGGGGAATGGTGGGTGTGATGCACGGGGCTCATTCTTTTGTTTAAATAGACACATGCGTGCATACATGTATGTCATCTGCATACAAGTTGCATATGGCATTCTAACAGTGTTATGCACTTTGAGATTATTCTAAATAATGAAATGTGCTCCATAAATGTAATCAATTATTATTATTTATTATTATACAAACGTAAATGCTTTGTAAGCACAGCATAACATTTAACTGATTTTATTGAAAGGACTAAACTGGTTTATTTCTTGCAGACTGTGCTCTTTGGGGGAATTAAAAAGGTTTCAAATTCTGTGACAATGTATTGAAGACAAAATGGTAGGCAAATGAAATGTACACATATGGAATTAGAATTCAAACTCTCACCATTCAAGATCACATGATGACAGGCCACTTGTGACATCATAAACAAACATTCCGTTACACATGATAATAAAGACATCTAGCAGAAAAAAAGTCTCAGAACTGAACTATCATCCGAGCGTGTGTTTATTTTTAACTTTCTCTATACAAATTTGCTGCTTCTTCAATTATGAAAAGATTTTTTAAAGCATTTTGGGTCTTAACCATGTTGACGGTCATCAAGCTGGAGAATCCCTATTTTCATGACTTCATGGATACCTTGATACCTCCCATGGTACCCAAACAATGGGCCAGCACCCCAACCCTGCAGGGTAGGCCCATTACCAACCTGGGCCAGGCTGTTTGCTTTGTTGAGCCTTCAGAGACCACAGCTAAGACCACCGCTAGATCCCTGAACCGCCTGAAGACCAGAGAGGCCCAGGAAACCTATCAAACTACTGCCCAGGAACCTCTGCCAACCCCAGTTTTTGCACAGCAGAAATCCCTGTCACCACCCAGTGTGTTCCGGAAGCCTCTCACATTTCGCTTCATTACCATGTTGGCGGCCATCAAGTTTGAGATTCCGTATCTTCAGAACGTCCTGGACACCTTGATGCCTCCAGTGGTACCCAAGCAATGGGCCAGCACCCCACCCCTGCAGGGTAGGCCCATTACCAACCTGGGCCAGGCTGTTTGCTGGGTCAAGACTTCAGAGACTACAGCTAAGACCACCGCTAGATCCCTGAACCGCCTGAGGACCAGAGAGGCCCAGGAAACATATCAAACCCCAGTTATTGTTCAGCAGGAGCCTCTCCCAGCACTCAATGTGGTCCAGCAGGAAACTGTCCCTACGCCCGGTGTGGTCCAGCAGGAACCTGTCCCTACGCCCGGTGTGGTCCAGCAGGAACCTGTCCCAATGCCTGGTGTGGTCCAGCAGGAACGTGTCCCAATGCCTGGTGTGGTCCACCAGGAACCTGTCCCTACGTCTGGTGTGGTCCATTCACAGACCAGGCCGTATTGGACGTGTGTGACGAATAACATCAGACAGGTGAGAACAAAGGTGGCCCTGATTCATCCCCCAGCTAGTACACTGTCACAGGCCCCATCAAGGAACTGGTATTACATTTGGCTCTGGGATCTAGCCATCCAGGAGGACATGATCTCTGTGCTTGACAGTTTTTCTAAAAGACTGATAGCCCTGACCACCAGAATAAAGCCCCACCACGAGACAACCTGGGAGCTTTTGGTAGGAAATAAATCAATACTGAGTCAAAAATGGTTTTCCATGAACAAACCTACCAAAAATGTAGATTTTAGATTATGATCCTCATTAGCCAAAACCATGAAAGCAGTTAATCTTCCTAAGTCACAACTGACTAAGGAAACCTTGACCCAGGTTACACAGGAATCCCTGACCCAGGTGACCCAAGAGCCCCTGATACAGGTACCTCTGGCCCAGGAACCATTCACCCAAGAACCTCTAGAAATGGAACCTCTGACCTGGGATCCTCTTGCCCAGAAACCTATGGACATGGAAACCCTAACCCTGGAGCCTCTGACATGGGAACCACTGACCCAGGAAGCTCTGGGCATAGAGCCACTGGCCCAGGAACCGATGGCATGGATGGAGGGCAGTGGGTGGAAGGCATCCTGGAGTTTATTACTTGTCGCCTGCCTGCTCGGGACCTTATGTTTTCGTAAGATCGCCCTCAAAAGGCCTCTAAAGGTATGCTGTAGCAATATGAAAGAGCACAGTCAGTCAATTACATTTTCTGAACTACAAAAAATAAATACACAAGCATTACTATAATGGTAACATGGTCTAAGTTCTTATTCAAATATCTTGTTTCCTCTCATTAGGCACCCAAGAAAGCCCTCCAGCATAAGGCAAAGAAGAAATGCCGCAAAGACCGATAATATTGTTCTAATATTGTCATGGTTAGAATGTCTGATTAGACATTAAGATAAAAAGCAGCTAGCAGTCGGAACTTTAATACATTTATAAATGTTTTACATCTGAATTATGGCGTGGCCAACGTTTCCTTTCTGATTACACAGTATATTGTTGTTTTGAGGAATAAGTAAATGTAAATAAGAAAATGTATTAGTTATAGTTACTGTATTCATTGGTTTTCACCCTAAGTAGAGAATCAATAACATAAAAGTGTTATACAATTTAATATGAAGGTAAATATGGTACATACTGCATTGAACTAGGCAGGGTGTATTGTTTGTGCATTGTTGTGTAAGTTTATTGGTCACATGCACAGGGGGTAGGGGGTAAATGGCTGTCACAATGTGTATAGGCTGGTACCAGAGGGAAGAGGTGGTGTCGAAAACAGTGTTTTATTTCACACCAAGAGTTCTTCCTATACTGTGTGTGAAAGCGTACAGAAGGCAATTCACAAAGACAGCCGAAGTGGCACAAAATCAAAATCAAGAAATGTCTGCCCTTGGTAAAACTTCTATACAAACATATAACTACTTTTCTAAAGAGAACACACATAAGTAGAGGTTAACACCAAACAATACTGGACAAAGACACTGGGTAACAGGGAGACATACACATGGGAATGAGGGAAGAGGGGACAGGTGTGTGTGATACGACAAGACAATCTGGGGACGCGTTCATGTGCAGAAGGGAAACGGGACAATGGCGGCTAGAAGGCCATCGACAGAGACAAAGCTGGGATGTCTCCGCAAGGAGCAGGGTCCAAGGTGGAATCGTATATTAAAAATAGAATTACCTGTTCCAAAAAAGCGCTAACTCAGCCTTGCTAACGCTGGCTTAGGGTTCCTGGTAGCTAGCTATAGAGAGTTGGTCTAAATCAGGGGTGTCAAACTGGTTCCACGGAGGGCCGAGTGTCTGCAGGTTTTTGGTTTTTCCTTTAAATTGGTTCCCAGTTCAGACCTAAACAACCAGGTGAGGGTAGAAGCTAACCAATTAGTGACCTAATTAATCAATCAAGTACAAGGTGAGAGCGAAAACCTGCAGACACTCGGCCCTCCTTGGAACCGGTTTGACACCTCTGGTCTAAATCTTGATTCGCTTCTTTGCCGTTTTCGTAGTGTATGCTGTAGTAGACAAGGAAGCAAGACAGTTTGTCGTCCTGGTCTCTACCTGCCATTATACTGTAGTTCCTTACAGTAAGCGAACTTTGCTCACCTATGGACCACAAAGTTGCGTTGGTGCTTGTGTTAGGGTATACTGAATACTAACATTAACAGACTAATTAAGTGGAACAATTTGGACTTGTCATAAAGTTGTCATGAAGTGTTATAACACTGTCAAATGCTTTTATAAGTGTCATGAATATTTTCCTTGACCTCAACTACAGTGGTACAATTTGGACATGTAATAACGATGTCATTAAGTTTGTCAAATGCTGTCATTAAAGATGCAATTAAGTCTGTCAAATACCTTAACAAAAGCAAGAGATTTCCTTTATTGAAAGAAAGAACTAGATTTTGCACAGCAAATGTTTCCTAAACAAAAAAAAAACCTACTTTGGTAACACTTTCCGATAAGGGTACATGAACAAACATTAACAAATGCAGTAGTTACCTTGAACGAATGATGAACAAAGACATGAACAAACGGTTAATAATGATAACCTTTACTTTATTAACGGTTTACAAATGCATTAACGGAGTGTAGTGTCATTTGTTCATGCTGACACAGGACCTCTCACGCAATGCATTTGAATTTAAAACCAGACTTCAAGTAACCATCAGGGTACCTTCTACTTTTTTCCCCATTAGTATTAGTTTCTTCGTTGTGGGTTGAGAAAGTTCCAGGGTGTTTTCCGGTTAAATATCTATAGTGCTGGCTAGTGTCAGCCAGCTAGCCTGTCAGCTCGAGATAGCTAGCTGCTAGCTAATTTAGCAGCAAAATGATTGTAGGTTATTCCACAGAATGTTAAAGCTAAGCCTTACAAAAAAATAAACTGACTGTAAATGCAACTCCTGATTTACTTTTAATTAAAGTATCTACAAGCCATACTAGCCACACCAACCTACTATTGCTGTCTCATTCTTCAATCAGACGGTGCAAAGCAGATTTTTCCATTGCTCTTGCTTTTCGCATTGTAGGCATCATGGGCCTCATTCAGAAGTGCAACTTTCTAAACTTGCTCAATGGATTCGCAGACTGCAGAACATGTGTTTGGTGCGCGGTGTTGTGTTGTGATGGAAATGTTTTTAAGTCAATTTCCCAATCTTAAAAAAGGAAATAGATATCTTAATTTTTTTTTGGGAAGTCTTCCCGAGGACACCTGGTTGAAGATCCCAGAATTATTTTATATTATTGAAGACGAATACAACTGAGAATACAAATGTAATATAAGGAAACATGTTACCAACATACTACGTATCCTTACAGTGCAATATAACACAAATACAATTGATGTGATAAATGTCAGTCGCAGATTTTTCATTAAAGCTTTTTTTTAACATCTCCATAGAAGGCTTGTGGCCTCACTGCACAAGCCAACGCGTCGTCTTTGGAGACAATATTTTTCACTATAAACTTACATGTCTTACATGTGGAATAATTAAGGATTTGATTTTTTTCCCCCCACAGTTCTGTGAAATTTGGCAATCACAAAACCCGAACACTGACTGGCTTACATCCTCTCTTTTCGAAGACCATTGGAGGCGCTCTTTCTCATCCAATGGCATTTTGATGACAGAGGACACGGAGTATGGAATTCAGTTATTCCCATTTAGTCTAAAGGTAATGATGACAAATTATATTTAGAGTTATTATTTGGTGGATAATGGCAATTGCAGTCTTTGCAGCGCCCTGGCTTGTGGGTTCAATTCCCGCATGCCATTCAGGGTTAAGGTAACCTAGAATTAACTTGTGAAATGTTACTTATTTCACATATTCATCTGTCAAGCATATGATTAAAAGGTATAGTGGCTCAAAATTATTCATATATATATTACTGTTACAACATGAAATCAAAATTGATTCATTTAAAATGCATGACTACTAGGCTGCCCCCCTGCCCCAGTCAAGTCACTGGACAGCTGTTTGAGTAGTCTAACCAGCTGCAAATATATACACTACATAGCAACATGGGCGTTGTGCCAGTGGTCTGGGCTGAGCCTTGTCTGTCTTGTCATCCTACAACTGCTTTATACATGCTTTATACACTCAAACTGGTTACAATAACTCAATCATAAACCATGGGCCAATTGTTGCTGCTGGTGAATAATACTAATTCCACCAATACAATAGGCCTCAACTAACAATATAATAACCCAAATATCACCCTATTCCCTAAGGAGTGCACTGCTATTGCCTACTAGTTGTGGTCAAAGTTAGTGCACTTCAAAGGAAATAAGCTATCTTTTGGGAAACAAAAAACATCCGAGGGGTTGTAGTCCTAAAACTTTATTAAAAATCAAATCAAAATGTGCCTTGCACTTACAGTCAGCAACACGAATCGTCAGAAAGCACAAAACTAAGTCAGGTATACAAAACTCCAAACATTTTCCAAATTGGTTCATCTTTCGTTACATCTTGTTCATTGTACAGTTAAAACAAAACATTACAGAGCTGTATGGCTACACATGAAATCCAAAAGTTGCTGGAACATACACTCCAGAGTTACACGCTAATGCTTATTCATGCATGAACACTGACTTTATCAACAGCTTAACAAGGGTTCTTAAGAAATAGTTCTTACACAGATATTTTCTTCTCTGCAGTACTTTGAGCTTTGGCCTTTTCTTTTTCCAGATGTTTCTGAATGAAAAGGGTAGGTGTCGTAAGTTACAGATCATGTTGTAATTCTGTTTTACATTGAGAACAGTTTGATAAGTGACAGGTCACAAAATGTTTACCTTGAGTTTTTCATAGTGAGCCTGACTGCTGCAATGAACCTTCTTGGCCGTCTCCTCATTGGAATAGAACAGGAAACAGACTCTACAGTAGTATCCCATCTTGACAAATTCAACACCTATAATAACATTTAAAAAAAAAAGTCAGTAAAAAGTTGGCTTAATCTTAACTGCCATTAGCTTTCTTAATAAGCTGTAGTAATGCAGCTGTATATATTCTTCATGAACTTCCATGCATGCCACATGTTCACTAAACTGTTGGCAATAATTAGTCTTATTTAAAGTTTTAATCAAATTGAGTTTGGTACTGTTAAAAAAAAAGTCCTTGCCGACTGGGGTGTTGGGATCAAAGTGCTCCAGGGCAAGGGAGCCAGGTGAAGTCTTCCCCTCAGTCGGGGCTGGAGTACTAGCAGTCTGCCCATTCTCCTCCATGCTCCTCACACTCACTATAGAAATGGAAGTTTCGTTGTCCTCCATTTTGATGTCCTAAAGAGTAAGAGTTAATAAACTTAAACAGCTGAGGGTTTCACCAAAATGGTGTGCCGTTCTATATGCTAGCATAGCACTGCTTTTGGCAAAAGCCCCATGCGGTAGTGAACAGAAGGACAACAGAAACAGGGTTAAATTTCAATTGAAGATAAATGATGTGGGTGGTTCTATGTACAGTGCTAAGAGGCAATCCTGATAACATTTCTTGCATGGCATTAAGTTGGTCTGATTCTGGTAAATAAACATACCATGTTGACATCAGCTTTTTGCTCAGTGGAGGTCTCAGGATCATCTTGGCCCTCTCCTTCCCCCTTCATCTCAGCGTCACTCTGCTCGATGCTCTCCTCGTGTTTGTCGGCTGCATCCTCCTTGGACTTCTTGACCGGAGGTTCTTCATCCTGCTTGGTCGAGCTCTTGGCAGCTGAGCTACCGTGGGCGCTCGTTTCGCCCTCTGACCTCTCCCTTTTCGATGGCCTCAGCCCCTTGTCAGAGTCAGGGCTTGGTGGTCGGTGTCTAATGTCGGAAAAACGTCATTTAAGTTCATGAACTTCAATTGTCCCCAAAGCACATGTCAGTAATTTAGTAGTGGAGCACAAAGCTGAAATGAGTTTGACTCACCCATATTTAAGTTGTTTGTACTTCCTGCTCAAGTATACCGTTAATCGTTTGCCACGGAACTTAGGAGGAGCATCCTTGTAGGTCTTAGCCATTTTCTCAGCGTCTTCAGGATTTTCCATCTCAATAAAGCACTAAAAATAAAATTAACAACTTTAACCACTGAGTTCTACTGCGCCCCACTCATTTGAAGTGAAACATTTAAAAAGAAGCCCTGTAGCTTAGAACCACCCCCAAAATGACATTAAATGACAAGTTTGTTTGTTACCTCATTGCGAGATCTGTGCAGGAAATAGCGTTTCACTTTGCCGAATGGTTCTGCAATTTTCAGGAGTGAGGCATCTGGATATTTGATGTGTGGAATCTGTCCCACATACACTACTCTCCCACTCTGGAAAAAAATGAAACGTTACTAACGTAATGTAAAAACCATTCACTATTGAACGGGAAAGACCGGCGTCTTAAGTTAGGGCCTTACCTGGATTGTAGTATATCTTTGCGAATGGTATATTTTCACAGGTTTCCCACACACAGTCGGTGTTACATTCCCATTGTAGAACTCCACCATTGCTTTCGCCTCTTCTTCGGTGCTGAGCTGCAGAAATGCCTAAGCTCACAAGGAAAAGGATGGTTAGACATTGACTTCCATCCCGCAGTCTTGCTTAGCTGTCGCATCTAAGAATCAGTTCACTGACCTCACGTCTTAGGTCAAGCACGAGGTGTTGAACAACAGTACCAAAGGGCTTCGCCAAGGCCAAGATTTCATTCAGAAATCCATAGGATCGTTTAAAACCCCCAACGTTGACCACTCTCATACCCCCACGTTTGTCAGCGCAACCTGCAGAGATAGATTTATAGCAATGACTTCAACACTGTACGTGCTACAATCTTTTTCATTAGGGTGACCATATGCCAACGTTTTCAAATCTAGGTGCAATCATTGACAATAAAAGGTCAATAAAGTGGAAGGTTTACCCGAGTCTCTTCCGTTAGAAGAGTCTTGTCTTTCAAAGTCCTCGTCGTCAGCCAGCTCATCCAAGGTCACAAAGTCATCCATGTTCTCAGGAAAATCCTGCTCCATGCTGCCCTCCTCCTGACAGAAAGAAACATCACAACATATTTTGACATAATATTATCAAAATGTTTACATTCAGCGTACTACTTAGATACCCAATATGCATTGGTTGTATAATGAAAATAGTAATAAAAAAGACAAGTCACTGTGCTGAACAGCGCTCAAACTAATGAAAACATGACAGTCGCTCAAACTTGGAAACAAAATAAATATTTCCTTGGGACTATCCCTTTTTTCTGGTCAACTTACCTGCTCATCAGGCATCTCATAGCTCTCATTTGGCTCGCCGGACAGTGTGTCATCTTTGCCCATAGTCTCGGGCTCATCCGTGGTGCCTTCAGTCTCCGCCCGTTCACTTTGAGCTGCTCCCTCTGCCATCTCCTCAGGGACAGGCGCATCCCCCTCTTCCGCCTCACCATCCTTCTCGGGGACGTCACCGCTGCTTGGAACTGCGTCGATGCTCGGAACGTCATCCAATTCCGGAGCAGCCTCTTTCTCTTCGAGGGATCCTGCACTGGCGTCGGCCTCTTCAGTCGTAGCTTCGGCGGCGCCCTCAGACGGAGCCTTCTCTCCTTCCCCCGCCTCATCGGCCTCCATCACACCGGCCACCTCGTCGCTGGACCCCTCCCCTTCTCTCCCGGCACCATCGTCCTCTCCTTTCCGCTGCTCCTTCTTGTCATCGTCGTCGTCGTCCTTGCTGCTTGAGGATTTGGTGCTCTTAGAGGCTTTGTCTCTGGGCCCAGTACTGCTGCTCCTCCGTCGCCTCCTCCGCTTGTCGTCCGGCCTGGACAGATTATTCACACTGACGCAGAAAAGACAATCAGTCCAGACGGCTATTTTTTTGGGTGGGGAAAGGGGCTAATCTAATGGCACTGAAGATCTGATTTGCACTTGGAATTCTTACTTTAGGGTCTTGTATTTGACACAGATGTTCAAGCGGATCTTCTTGCCGTTGATGGTCAGCGGGTTTAGTGTGTAGTATTTCACCAGCATTTCAGCGTCCTCAGCAGACTCCAGCTGAACAAAAGCCTTGGAAGACAAGTGCCAACACTGTTACCGACAGTACATTTGAAGCATTCATGACACTCGCATTGAGACATTGTTGCCTATTCAGACATGTTGCTTCAACGATATGCAGCACTGTGGTTTCTTTGGTCTGACTGTTCAGAATGATCCAATCATTTTCAAGGTTGTTTTGAGCAACATCCCTCTGCCAAAATGGCTTGGGTCTTATTTCACACCCAGCACATTTAATACACAAAAGTTTAGTAGCTCGCATTTGACCTTTGATATACTGAGAATAAATAATAGTAGGGGCTATATGGCAGAGAATTATTCAGAATGACTTAGTTCCGCCAGCATGCATTTGTAGGATTTTCACACAGAACAATATGACTTACCTCCTCGTTTAGAAAGAGGTGTTTCTCCACAGTGCCAAAGCGCTGCGCAATGGTAAGGAGTTCTTTCTTCTTCTCGTTGTCACGCGGCAAGTTGGAGAAAAACACCACTTGGCTCGCTACAGCCGGTTCATTTCCTTGTCTCTGCTCTCGGTTGCCTCTGTCATTTCTGCGGTGTTTCTGAATTCAGAATGAGGAAGGAGTAACCAATCTGTATGCACGACCACCGCTAAAACTGAATGGGTCTGCTAACGGCCCCGGCTAACTTCAAAATGCAGCAGATTGATTAATGGTTTCACTACATAGAGTGGCTAGAAACAGTCACAGCTAATGAAAATACATGAATAAGAACATTCTAATATTACCTCAATCACCAACAGCTCTTTGGACAGATAAAATGAGATTTTTTTCCCGTACAACTGAGTTGGGTTTTGCTGGTAGTGGTTCACCATATCCTTAGCTTCCTTATGAGTCTCCATTTCTAAAAAGGCCTGGGGAGTTGACATACAGAGCATGAGTCTAACATATGCTTCAGTCCATCATATACCAGCTGGCTTGGTTTAAATTGGGTTAATATTCAAAGTTATTTGCAATAGGTCACTCTGTTAATGTGAATTACAAGGGTTTTAGAACATAAGTAGGCAATTTCCCTTGACACAAATACAATATCTGGATTAAAAAGACAATTTACTGAAAGATATTAATTGATGGAGAATCTCAGTCAAAGACGTGTTTTAGGATCAGGCTTAATCTGTATCTGGGGAAACCGGCCAAATGTGTTGTTGAACCATGTTCTTGAGGATAATTTATCTTGTTCTTTAATAATGAGCACCACCACACAAACACAGAAAAAGGTTAATTATATTACAAAGAGTATTGAAGTATTTCCTCTAGGTTTTTTTGTTGCTGTGTGGGGTCATTCTGGCAGTGGGTGTCTTTTATTAAGGGCTCATTCTACTTTTGACTTCGGGATCCAATTTGACAATTATTTTATTTAGTGCCATTACTGGTGGATGGGGCAATACAAATTACAGATAGTAACAGAAAACCATACATTTTGCTGCAGAGTACTACAGACTAAAACAAGTAGATCTAAGTCTAATTAAACAAAGCATGGACTTATGAAAGAAGCTCCTTTACGGATAACTTGCTATAAAACGTGTTCAACCAGTTACAGCCACGTTAAAATGAACACAGAGGAAACACGTAATAAAGGAAGTATCTTTATCTCAAAGGGAGTAGTACTCAAATGGTTAATTATTTTTGCCGTATTAGTTAATTTAGCACGTTCACAATTTTTTTTCGTGTTTTTGCTCCAGTCGATGTGTAGTTGACAGTACAATTTGTGCTTCACTCCTGGACCCAGACACTGTCAGAGTAGGCCAAAACTCAGATGTCAAAACATGGCCACAGTGATGCCGCTGTACTGCGAGGAAGACAACAGTGCCAGCTGAGGGCTGCGTTCTACCTTTTTTTATGCGGAACATGCTTTGTTTTACCTTGTTCTTGAGGACCAAGTGTTCACAGAGTGTTCCAAAGGGATGAGCCAGGTCAAACAGGCATTTGTTGGAGAGAGGAGCCTTGTCGTATTTGGCCACCACTACTCTGCTTCTTATCTGAGAACGACAACATTGTTAACAGTTGACTAAAGATGAAATCTCTAGCAGCAAAAGCATACATTTAATTACAATCATGTGAAAAAGTGCACCCAACCCCTGGAAAGTTCTCTTTTTTTTCACGTACCTGGACGTTATGGATATTTCATCAAAATTCCAACCACATTCATTGATAAAGGCAAACCAATTGAAGAAATCACACAAAATTAAACTTGCACTTTATGCAATGAAAATAAACAGAAATGCAATTGCCTCATGTAATAAGTCAGTATACCTCTCCCATCACATAAAATGGATAAAACATGCCAATGATTACAAAATTAGAGTGTAACTTGGCAGGGTACAGCCTCCCATAAAGATTAGAAACTTGGTCTGGTGGGGTCTTATAGGTCATATGGGTATGTGATATCATGCTAAAAATCAGAAGACGGACCCCAGAAGGAAGACTATTGATGCCCATTAGTCTGGGACGGGTTACAAAGCCATTTAAGTATTCTGAAGTACATTATTCCCCTGTCCGATGGATCATCTACAAATGGAGAAAATTCCAGACAACTGGACCTCTACATAGGACAGACCGTACTACCAAATTCAGCCCAAGAGCTGACCAAAAGATTCTCCTAGAAGTCTAAAAGTCCCAGGGTCATGGTAAGGTATCTACAGGCCTCACCTGTCACAATGTCAAAGTGCATACTTTAACTGTCAGAAATAGATGGCACAAACCTGGCCTACACATCGGAGGTAAGGAAAGAAGTCTCTCCTCCCAAAAAGAATAACAGGACACGACTTATTTGCCAGACAACAAAAGACCAAAACTGGGTAAAGACCAAAACTGCTGAAACAATGTGCCCTGGACAGACAAATGAAAGGTGGCATTTTTCAGCCACAATTGCAGACTCCGTGTTTGGTGAATACAAAGCACTGTTTGAACAGAAGAACTTCATACCAAGCATAAAGCATGTAGGCGGTGGCATTATGGTTTGGGGCTGCTTTGTTACCTCAGGGCCTAACAAACTTCTCAGAGTCAACCATGTCTTCCATATTGTCCCAGAGCATTCTTGAGAACCTGTCAGGCTACCCGTAAAAAAAAAAAACTGAAGCTGAACAGAACAGAACATAGACCTTGCAACAGGACAAGGCAATCCAACACCAGCTAGGGTGTGGACTGCCTAAGTGCACTTAGTTTTTAGGTCACTATGAAAATGCACTTCTGTTGATTTTCTGACAAATAAATGATTACAAAGAATAATCTTCCAGTGTCATTTGTTAAATTAGGCTGACTTTATCTGTCAATAGTGTTACCACACCGCCAATCTCATCTGGCCTCCTTGGAGGTCGGGAAACATACCTATTCAAAATGTTGCTGCTTACTCTCCGCTTACAGGCTTCTTGAAGAGCTTAGCGTGGTTTCACCATTTCTTTGAACGGCATAGAACACATTTCCTGAAAGTTTTTAGTTTCTACCTAGGTTGCAACATATCAGAAAATAAGCAAAGATGGAGGAAAATGGAATTCTGTTTTGGATGAACTATGGTCTATTCACAACATCAAGTCAATAAAGCCATTACAACTGCTCTGCTTAAATGCTGTTCCAAAAAAAATAGATGTTTTGGCATGCCTTCCTACAGGCTATGGTAAAGGTTTAATTTATCAAGCATGGCAGACAGGCTGCGATTTATTGAAATTGAAAATGGACAAGTCAATGATATTAGTGGTTTCTCTAGCTAGTGGTTGAGAGTGTCACAACAGCTTTTTGCGTTCGGAGTTCAGAATGAGCATTTCCCCTCACAAAACCGCTGAAGAGTTTTCAGTAAAACTTTGCAACAAAAATCCAAGGTATTCCCCAGGCCTAGCGACAAGCCAGGCCTGGTGTAAGAGGCTACTAAATATGTAGTAAATAAGAAAACAGAAAAACTTTCCAGGGGTGCACTCACTTTCACAAAACTGTACATTCATTTTTATTTTAGGCACTGTGTTACATGAAGCCATATTACTTATCAGGGTGATCAATGACAGGTGCATTACCGGGTTTCCTCCCATTGAGTGCTGTAGTCCTTTGCCTGCTCCAATATTTGATCTAAGGCCACCCCCTGAAACAAGATAAAAAGGATTCCATACAGGGACAATTTTTTACACGGCTACTAAAAATAATCCACTACAAGGTAATGAACATCACAATCGCAGAGTGACAACAAAGAGCATTTTTTAGCTGTGGTCACCAACTGCCTAACACATAAGGCACTACTTTTGAGCGGAGGTACCCTAAACAGACCTAGTGCACTATGTAGGAAACACAGTGCCATGTAAGACAGCTCTAATCTCAGAGGGACACCCTTACCCCAGCCAGAGTTCATGCGTCCCCCTCCAGAGTGATGCCCACCACCCATTGGGACCGGTCCCAGAAGACCGTCTGAACGGTTGTTCGTATCCAGTAGGAGAGAGCCAGAGTTTCGGCCTGGGCCCATTTGTGGATCCCATTCTGGGTACCTAAAAATCACAGGACATAATTGGTTACTAAAAAATCAAATGAGAAAGACTGGTGATTCACACACATTTCTAAGGTTCTTAGTGATATTTGACCACTCTCTAATCCTGTTAGTATCTATATTCATTAAGCACACTGTGGAATTCTGGATACATTCTAATACAATAAATAAAAAATATTTGCTATTTTAAGTTGTAAATATAACTGTGAAACAGATGTTGTGCCATTGAACATAATTACAGATCCTGTATATCATTGCAGATTTAGGAGTCTGCTAACATTACTAGAATAAAGAAGTATAACTTACATTTGCAGGAGGAGCCTCCTGTTTTCAGCATGGCGTAACCCATTAGTGTGCTGGTTCCACTCCTGCAGACAAAAACAAACAATGGATGAATGAACGTTTCAACAAGTGCCTAAACCAAATTATTTGCTTTCACACCACTAGAAAGCAAATGGTGATTAAACTATGGTCCTTCAACAGCAGAAAGAATGGTAAGAAGTGGGAATATGATGATCTAAACTCAACAACAGACTTACGTCGAACTAGGGCTGCACGATTTGGATAAAAAAATTGAAACGCGATTTCTTTGACAAATATTACGGTTATGATTTGCGATTTTCAAACATGGTGTAAACAGTGTAGATAATCTCACTTTAAAATAAAGATCAAAGCCTACATAATGAGTTATTAAACTGAATAGAAATAGGGTTAAAGTTCAGTGTTTTATTTTACACTTATTACCAATTTGAAGGAGCAGCCTGTGTCAAAACATTGAATTCGTTTAACTACTCAATGTAATGGCGTTTGCTGCATTTGCTACATTTGTGCCGTTGCCATTGCTAGTTAGGCAAAATTTCTCAACCCTTGAAAGATATATTTTCTCCCATATTAAGTATGTTTGTAGGCACCGACACTGAAGCCAAAACTTTTAATAACCAGGCTGTTGTGTATGTGGAACAATATCTTGGTGCCACTCACTAGCTTGAGGCAGATGTCTTCGCTAGCAGTTGCAGTGTTAACTCAAACTAACATTGAAAAACCATCAAGTATTTGAACAAAAGGACTCCAGGAATTTAAGTAATCTACAAAAATACCTACAGCACCCACAAGAAAAACTTTTACGGACGTACGATGCATGCCCGTTGCCTCACGTGAAGCGCACCTCATTTGACCTTTCTTGGAGCTGAAAATCATGAAAGTGGTTGATTTGGATATTGCACACATCAATATTGCAATTTCAATTATAATTCGATTAATCGTGCAGCCCTATGTCGAACCCTTACTTAGTGTAATGTTTAGTGGCTTTCCAGTCAGTCACTTGGTAGTCAAAAGGTATACAAGATTTGATCATAAATTCAGAAGTGGTCTGGAATTGGAAAAAGTGGACCTGCGTGCATGAGAGCAGCAATCAAACTTATGGTGTGCGGGGTGGATGTTACAGACAGGTAAGTCGAAAAGTAATTGGAGATACTACTCACCATGGTAGAATGCACGTCAAAATCACAAAGAGAGCACACATGGGGAAACATGTGGGGCATGACTCCCAAGAAGTCCTGCACTTTGCCTTGGGACGGGGATCCCATTCTCCGAGTCATAAAGACATTGTCTGCCGCCAAGGACGTACCCATGCCCATACCGCCGTAGCGATTGTGGGAAAGATCTGAATAGCGCCCTGGGTCTCTTCCGCCTCCCCCGCCACTGTTGTCGTGGCCATAGTCGAGGTCATACCCTCGAGCTGGAACATCTTGCATGGAACCGTAGCCCAACTCTCCTTGCTGAGCGCGGGCCGAAGCTTGCCCCATAGAACCACCCAGCCTCCCAAGGCGCATTTCATCCCAGTCATCTCTGCTGGCTCTGTATGAGGGCTCGGAGGAGAGAACGGACAGGTCTCCTCTAGGGTTACCCGCCATGCGTCTATCAGCCTCCACCTTCCGGTTCTTAAGCTGCATGATAAGTTGAGGCAAGGTCTCCACACTGATGTTATCTTCAGGGATCTGCGCCAGCACGTCGAGGTCGGCGGGCGACAGGCCCAAGCTGGCAAACAGCTTCATGGAGTTGCCAATGTGGCTGCCGCCATGACGGGACTGCTGCGGTTCACGGTCGCTCTCACTGCTGCCCAAACCCGGGCCGAGGCCCTGTAACTGTCTGGAGGTGGAGCCATGCTGGTGGCTTTCTGAACGTTGTTCGTTCATGCTGAAGTTGAGGGTCTCAGCAGCAGCCAGGAGCCCGCGTCCTACAGCGAAGCCTTTCTGAGAGCTATCAGGTGGAACCTTCTGGGACATGGCCTCCCTGGAAAATGGCTGCACACTAACTCAATGAGAGACAGACTCCGAGGCACAAGAACAGAATGAGGAAGCAGTTGTGGGAGGGCCAATTTCAAAGTCTTTGACTGAAGGGAAGATTTCACTGACAAAGTCAATGAAGAGACTGACAACGACGAGGCGTCAACAAGTCAACGTAGAGGGGGAAAAAGGTAAGCTCTCCTCTTCATCTGATGGAAAACTGTTTTCTGCAGAAACACAATAGTCAAAGTGTAGGGTGTAAGTTCTTGTCTGCTGCCCTCCACACTGTTAGGATGGGGATATGGAGGTCTGCAGCTTCAGTTAGCCTATTTCAATGTACAGACAGCAAGTGTGGAGAATGACCCAATTCATATAGCAGTCAATCGAACTGTGTTCGAATCAGAATGTTAGGCTAACATGGAAGAAACAGGAGGAATCATTTATAAAGCACAAGAGATAACTGACAGAAAAAGGAGGGAATGTGAAGAAAAGATTCAGATGGGAATTGACCTCCTACAAAGGTAGAGGAAGATAACGAAATGTTCGTCATACCCAGAAGAGAAGAGATAAAAATGGGTTGATCTTCATAAAGCAAGGATAATGTTCAAAACTGATCAGAATCAGATGACCAATATTGGCCTAACTGTTAAGTGTACAACTTGCCATGAATTGAAAATAACGCAACTGCATAGTTTGTATTTCATAATGGCTAAATAAGTAGTAAAGTATGTGATAAAAAGGAATTTGACACCAGTCTCTGGAACACAAGACAATTTGACCAAGCTAAATGACGTAAATAAAGTGACTAGCACATAAGACATGGCCGTGTTCGAATCGAAAGCATCAAATCTAAAATGCATTATGGTGGGAACATGGCGACTGATTTACAAATAATAACGAGTACTGTAGCTAGTTATTTACTCAAGATGAACGACGATTCGTATATCAATTTGCAGTTGCACGCTCTGTAGAACCAACCTAACCTATGTATCACCACATAAACGTCTTCCTATCAAAAGCAGGATTGCTAACTCAACAGCTCCAATTTTACAACAATGGCGGTTGGTTAGCCTAGCTATAAACGAGTTAACTAGGGTCAAGAGATTCAGCCAACTGCAAGAACTATACTGCCACTGGGCAGCTAAAATAATAAGCAAGTTAGCGTTTCACATTCACAGAATTAGTGGTATACTAGATGCCCGTGTCATTTTAAGTAGCGAAATGTTAATATTCAACCGTTAAATTAAATTTGACGTAATGTAAATCCAAGGCCTGTGGCCTAGCTAGCTAACGCGAGGCTAATGCATTTATTGGGTGGCAACTGCCTGTTCACTAGCTGCATGTTCTCAAGATGAAATGTATATTATGATACAAAAATAGAGCTATGTTGAAAACAATATAGTGGCTTCATTCGTAACGTTAGTCAATTGATAATGTTAAAAGAAGTTGTTCAGGAGTCGGTTGGTTGTCCTTACCTGCGCGGGGCCTTCGCTTTCTCTTCACACGCGAAGACGCAATACCACTTCAATGATCATGCGCAATGATATAACTGGTGGGAGGGACGTCGGACAAACGTCCAAGGACTGACGTTTAACCGTGTTCAACATGTAAACAAACAGACATCAGCCGCCATTATTTTTCCACTGTTGGAAGTACAGCATCTGACAGCGTTGTAACTTCACCTGGTAAATGAAGCGTAATAAAAAAAATATAGCACTGTAACGTTATATATCACTTTCTAGTGTTCTATGTAAAGCAAACATTAACTATATCGTTGAGTAACATGAACAACAATGCAATGGCAAGCAGCAAGTTTCCGTAAAGTTATCTAGTTAGGTAGCTTACTTTTGCCATGCTAGCTAACGAGCCAGCTAGTAGTAGTACTGTCATATGAAATCATTTTCAATGGTACTCTTTTTTATATTGTTTATGACTGTAGATTTTTATTAGTGTTTTGATATTGTCTTATTCGTACTAGTCTGTTTATGCAAATTCAACTATTTCTTTGTTGCAGAAAAAATGAAAGACCCAAGTCGCATCAACAACACTCCAAGCCTCAGCAACATCGATGTCATCTTACAACATGGACAGTTTATCAATGATGACAATCCCTTTGCTGAATACATGTGGATGGAAAACGAGGAAGAATTCAACAGACAGGTATTAGACGAATTCTATCGACGACTTTCTAGATTAGATTGCAAGATAACCATTTGTTACATGCCAATGTATAATCTTTTATTTAGTGTTGCAGCCTTGCTGCTGGGTGTCTAAACTGTTAAGAATGCTTTGTCCCCAGATTGAGGAGGAGCTGTGGGAGGAGGAGTTTATAGAGCAGTGTTTCCAGGAGATGTTGGAGGAGGAGGAATACGAGTGGTTCATCCCAGCCAGAGATCTTCCACCTACACTCAGTCAGATCCAGGACCAACTCCACCTACTGGTCATCAGTGACACATGCATCACAGACAGCCTGGTGGTAAATTATTCTGTTTTTTGCTCAGGTTTCATTATACTCAAGTCTGTGGAAAGTAGACATTTTAGTTAGCGTTCTTATCTTGTTGACCTGCATGAATATTCAGACCCCTGGTCCTGAACAACAATTAAGAAATTATTTCATAACAATTTAGTTGAATTTAATTGAATTCATAATGGTATGATTGTTGGGATATTTTTCACAAAAAATTCTGAAATATTTTGCTTACATAAGTATTCAGCCCCTGTGCTGTGGCCGCTCCCTGTTTACAAAAATGAAATTGCCCTAACAAGGGTACTATTAACGTACCAGGGGCCTCCACCTTAAGTTTTTTTTTTCACATTTTCCAAACAAATCATAAGTCAGGTTGTCAATATGAAGGAAAATGAACACCAAGGAGCATTCTACATAAGTTATAAAGTAATGCAAATGCATAGTTTAGGACAAAATAATATCCCATTGTTTAGATATCCCATTGAGCACAGATCAATTATCAGAAAGTGGAATCTGCGTCACACCACACAAGCACTGCCAAGAAAAGGCTGTCAATCAAAATTTAGTGCAAAAACTTGGAGAAGCCACAGACGGGCCAGCAACCACTTTGAACGAGCTACAGAGTTTGGTGACACCAGTGAACCATATCAAAAGCTCTGCATAACACTGGCCTGTTTGGAGGGTGGCCGTTACTCCTAAAGTACCATCGGAAAGCACATGCTGAGTTTGCAGAAAGCATTAGAATAACCCAGCTGCAATCTGGGACAAGGTTTTGTGGGAGAAGGTCAGATGAGACTAGATAGAGCTGTTTAAGCCAAAGCTCAAAGTTCTCTGGCCTAAAAAGTGGCTCCAAAGATCAAAGTCCTACACGTGGCTCAAACCTAACATTGCCCAAGCCACACCATGCCTACAGTGAAATATAGTGATAGTAGCATAATGCTGTGGAGGTGCTTCTCATCAACAGGGACTGGTCATCTTATAGACCAGTGGGACTAGAAAACACTGGAAAAGAACCTGCTTCAGCCTGCAAAAAAAAAAAAAGAAAAAAAATGAAGATTGGGAGGAAATTCACCTTCCAGCAGGACATTGATCCCGAGGCGTAATCATTTCTTGGAGTTGCTCAAATACGAAAAGGGGATGATTCTGTCATGCCCGAGTTAAAGTCCTCATTTCAATCCCATTGAGTATCTGTGGTACTATTTGAAAATTGTGGTCCACAAACATCATCCAATCAGCCTGAAGAACCTGGAGCAGGTCTGGCAAGAATAGGCCAAACTTATTCTGACATTGTGTGCAGATTTGGTACATACTTACCCCAATATATAAAGATGTTACTGCCGCAAAAGGTGCCTTTACCAAATATTATTGTGAGTTTGAATAATTATGCAAGCAAAAACATTTTTTTACAAAATAAAATGTCACCTTAAAGTAATAAATTGAGTTTCAGTGTTTTAAAATATCAAACAGAATGATATTTCAATGAACCATTTTCTAGTTTAGTAGTATAGGAGAATTGGTCAGAGGTCTGAATACTTTGCAAGGCACTGTGAGTCTGTGCTATCTTGCCAACATCTGTCATTATTGTCTGTCATGAGGAGTTGGCAAGATATAATTTACTGACGAGTAGGCTCAAGCCTATCTTTTTTTGTTCAGTTTGAATCTTCTCAGTAAACTTTGATGTCTTTTTCTCTTGTCTTTAGGTCAACAGCAATTTGAACCCTGAAGCACAAGAATTTATACCAAGGCTGAAGCACTGAGACTCATTTTAATGAGGTTCCTACTAGAAGCATATGTGCACACTGTAAAGCCAGTGTACAGTCTGTTTTTTTGAGTTGTGTTACTCTGTTGCACTTAATGTGTTGCCAAAATTTTCCAGCTGCCCTGCATGTTTTAAGTTTTCGATAATGTTGTGTATATAAATCATATTTTGTAACTATATTTAAAAAGAGAACCTTCCCCATTTCCCTATTTGATTATTATTGGCCTATGTTATGTAAGTAGTTTTAAAACAACTGCCGATTAGTCATTTTCTGTTCTGTTAAAAAAAGTTTTTAATCAAAAAAATAAGTAGAACATTTTTTGTTACATCTTGGTTTTCATTATGAGTTCTGGAACAAAGTTCAAAGAACATATTTCTTTAGTCATTTTATACCCTTTATCCTTTTATTGAAAGGCTGTTTGCTATGAGATTAATATTTAATATCTTTGCCTGGTTTTATAGCTAGTTGTCATGAGATTGGATAACTACTCGAAATTACAATACTTTATAACGTATCAATTTGTTTGTGTTCTCTTTAATTTTACAATCCTGAAATGACAGGAAATGAATGGGGTTATTTTTACCTTTGAATTTATTTGCTCCTGTTTGCTTCCTGGCATCTTTCAGAGCCTGGTGCTTGATATCCTACAGCCACGTAGATGTTGACGTTTGTTTTTCTAAAGGCACATAAATTACTGTATAAAACATACCAAAAGTATTGTACAAAATTACAAAAATATATTTTTTCTTAAAAGTATTTAAAAATAAATGTTGATGTATGGACTATTTATTTTCTGTTAAAAAAAAACAGGGCTCCCTGATGAACAATTGTCACTTAAAAAAAAAAGAAGCAACCTAATTCCCTGTTATTTAAGAAAACCCTAAAGGAAGAAATGACAAAGGTGCTCTAGCAGGCACATGGGAGGCACTGCTGCCTCGCAGGCTGATGTTTAGGCAACACTGACCATCCTTATATGCCAATCAAATACTAAGGTCAAATATGTCACTATCTTTTAACTTCTTGACAGGTTAGTTAACAAGATACAGCAGGCACAATTTATCTTACTGGTTATAACATCTAATTAACAACCAATTGTCTAATTGTTAGATCAAATCCTGAGCTAAGGGGAAAATGTCATTTTGTCTCAGAACATAGCAGTTACCTAAAATGTGTGCTATGGATGACAGCATCTGCTAAATGCCTCAAATTTAAAATAAAAATTTGCCAACTTTGCATAGCTTGCTACACATTACCGGCCTATTTTAGTGTAAAGGTTGGGTTATGGCTCTTACTGGAGTGTGCGTACATGTTTGATAATTGCATTTGATTGGCTGACCCAGAAGAATGGGCAGTGAGTTCAGCAGGAAGCAAAGATTTAGAATGTGCAATGCAAGCAGACCACATAGTCCCTTTGTCCAACAGCACCAGTGCAACCTGCCTTAATTATCACCATCATAGCACTCACCTCTGCAGCCATGACATGCTTTGAAAGGCTGTTCATGGCTCGTATCAATAAATGTCATCTTGGAGGCTCTGGACCCAGTCCAATTGGCATCCTGTCCAACCGATCCACAGTCATATTCAAATATTGCGAAGAATTCCCAGTGAAACAGGATTTTCCCTATGTAGCCAAATCTTTTTTTTCTCTTTACGAATGACAGTCTGTTGTATTAGGCTGAATAGTTACATAAATTGCTAACTTTATACATGTTTTGATTTTGCCTTGATAGCCTATGTAGGCTGGAAAACCTAAGGAATTCAAATGGGAAGAAAAATTGTTGGTTACATTCTAACTAGAAAAAAAAACTAAATGGCACATTTGAAGTAGTTTCTTTTCTACCAAAATTGACTAATGTAATAGCTAGTCAAAAAAAAAACAGTTAATGACAATAACCATATAACAAACAAAACAAGCAAACTAGCCAACTATCCAGCCGTTGCCCTAAAGCAAGGGATTTTGACAGGACTAGGGGCTGCGTGAGCATGTTTTAAACATCACTGTGCTTTGTGAGCACTTATTGCAGGTGTAAATCCAAAATTATATATTAACATTTTATGTGAATATTCTTTAAATTTAGTTGTCACAACAATTGTTGTAGTCAGAATAGGCCCATAGACTATCGTCTATACCCCTCAAACTCAACTCTGGACCTTGAGTTCAGTACCACTCCGCGTTTCACTGCAACCCTCCAGTCAGGGACTGATTTATACCTGTGACACCTGGTGGGTGCAATTAATGTGATAGAAAACCAGCATAGGGTAAGAGATGAATACTGTTGCTCTATACTAATGCACTACAGGCTAGGCATAGCTTCTACCCCCAAGCCATAACAATGTAAATTAAGTCAGTTAAATTATCAAATGGCTACCCAGATCTTTTTTTTTTTTTTTTGCAGTCTTTGACTGTAAACACATGCATATGGACATTGCAGGCATGCACCAATTTGTTTCTCTGTACTTGAAATTATTTCCCTATTTGTCCCCATCCTCTAATCCTTAACCCTTATCCTGTCCTTTATGGCTAAATGAATCCTAACCCCATAATGCCTAAACCAATAAAAACGAACCACACTTGTTACTTTACCCTAAAACACACACCGCACATGCACTCACACACAGTGTTTATTACCGAGCCACTGCTACCCCTATACCTTTATGGACATACAACTCCTCTACCCACACAAAACTAGGTACTGGTGCTCCCTGTACAGAGCCATGTTATTGTTATTCATATCTTTATGAATTCACTACTTATTTGTATTACTGCTATACATTCTGTATATATTTTTGGAAAAGGGCCTATAAGTCACAGCATTTCACTGTTAGTTGACATCTGTTGTTTAACAAAGCATGAGACAACATTTCAGTTGAATTTATTTAAGTGCTCTGACACTTTCCTTCCAGTGGTTTAGCTAGCAGTGGCTTTAAGATAGCTGAAGTTTGAAATGGCTGTATGTATTTTTTTTTTTTTTTTTAAATCAATCATTTACAAGAGCTTCCCTTGGCTCATAGGCTTTTTTCATGGTGAGGGACAACCTTACATCAAGTTGAGAAATTGTACTTAAATTATAGCCATATGCCCATGAGAGTCAATGTCATTCCAATGCACTGCTTGCTGTCATTTCTTTCTGATAGTGTTTGTACTTATGAGACAAAAGCAACTCAAGTAGAGAAAATGAAAGGGGATGTTTTTTGTTTTTTATCTCATTTGATAGGTCTGACTTTTCAGTGGCTAGAACAACATTTTAGTTATATTTACTCCCATTTGGTTAGTATGATGGGGTCTAACTTAGAAAAATAAGTCAGTGTCCATGCAGTCTTCCCCAACCCAAAACCCAACAACCGCCTTATTGTTCAACAGGATAAAAACAATGTTGCCATGTACCCATACATTTTACAACAACTACTGTTCTCCTGACCCGCAAAAATAATATTTGTCCCCCCACTGAATTTTCAAATACCAATGTGACCCTCAATTCACAACAATTCACCAACTCTGTTGTAGGTTCTCCATGGCACTTAATTATTAAAATAATCATCCACGTCTCCCATCTCCACAACAACAGTTTTCAGCTGAGAGTAGTACTCAATGGTCACCTGGCCATTCTCCCTGCCGAAACCTGGGGAGAAAAATCAATTGAAACCACATAGGACACATCCATCTCATCTAAGACACTTCATGTCTTGTTGCCTGTTACCTCTTCGTTAAATGTTTCCATTGTTATTCCTTCTATTTGTAATATTATTCTTTTGGCCTTGCACAACATATCTGCCTTCATGTAGAAACTGTCTCTAATAATATTTGTCCTAAGGGATCTGTTTATGTTTGTAGTCTTCCTGAAAACCCTCCAGGAGGGCCCTGGCCTTTACATTATATTAATCTAGTCAACGAATATAATCTCGCCATCCCACCTGACTGCTTGTACCCTCCAAACGGGACCTCCACGGGGCTAATATTGTAGTTGTTGATGAAGCATGTTCCAGCCTGCAGGTTCTCAGCCACCCGGTGTGCACGGGATATATCCCTACAGCAACAGAAGAATGAGATGTGTTAGACTAATCAGTAGTTCTCAACTTGAGGGAACACTGGAAGGTAAGGTAAGACCTGTGAATATGCTTTTATATACAGTGAATTAGCTGATATGCAGCTTTCACACTTCTCAGAGGATGCACGGATGTTATGGGAAAACTGTGCCGTTACCTGGTGAAGACCCCAGAGGCCAGGCCAAAGGTCGTATTGTTCGCTCTCTTTAGCACTTCCTCTTCTGTGTCAAAGGGCAGCACTGACATCACAGGCCCAAATATCTCCTCCTTGACACAAGTCATGTCGTCCCGACAGTTGTCTGACAATATAAAGTAGGGGGTACAAGGAGATTTTAGTTAGAAAGCTGTCAAAGAGTACATTGTATGAAAAATATAGTAGAAACAGGTCTGCAAGAATACCACAATATTTAATAAATTGCCAGTTCATGGCACAGTGGTCAAAACATAGTAACTTCATAGTTAAGGATGCATTCTGGGACTTTTGAAAATAATCTTAAATCCACTATGGGTTGGATGTGCAATATATTGTTTAGGCATACTTTTCAGCCACTTTTGCAACTTGTGGCTGAAAACGACAGCATCTATAAGTATTTTAGAAAAGGATGGACTGGAGAAACTCACCCAGGACACAGGGGGACATGAAATAACCCCCTTTCAGTTTGGGGTCATCGGGGGTGAATGCATCCCCTCCACAAAGTACCTTAGCTCCCTAAAGCAACAAAGACAGATGCATTTTTATTAGACAGAAAGTAGACTTAACGTAATAGCAGTCCGAAAGCAGCACCTCTAGCCATCCTTCCATTACCTCTTTCTTGGCCTGGCTGACGAAACCCAACACCTTGTCCAGTTGCTGCTTGGTGATCAGGGCCCCCATGCGAGTGGTCTCCAGAAGGGGATCCCCTACTCGGATGGTCTTGGTCTTCCTCACAACCTCCTCCAGGAACTTAGGCAGGATCTCCCTCTGTACGTACACCCGCGTACCGTTACAGCACACCTGAACAGGTCACAACACAGGTAGACGGCTGAATTTCAACAGATGTTAAAAGGCTAGCTATGAATAAGTTCAATTCCACTGAAATCAGCAGGGGTGGAGTCGTCAAACGAGTATGTGAGGGTAAGGCAGCTAGTAAAACTTTAACACACATTCTCAAATTAAGGTCCTCTTCAACAATCTGTTTGAAGGCGCAAGGAATTAATCATAGCACTCAATATTACACACACCCAAAGGAGCATGAAAAAAAAGATGATGTTGGTTGGCACTAAATAGTATGACAACTGTGAGCTCACCTGTCCCTGAGTCAGGAAATTAGCCATGAGTGCTCCCTTCACTGCATTGTCCAGTTCACAGTCTTTAAAGATGATGAGGGGTGACTTCCCCCCCAGCTCCAGAGTCACCTGCTTCACAGTCTTTGCAGACATTTCCATTACCTGAGATGAGGACATGAACATGATTGGTATAGTGGAACCTTTCATCAGATTATTAATCAATAACCATAATCAAGACAATAAGATTGTTGCAGTAATACGATCTATAGGATCCTTTTAATAATAGAATAGGACACAAAGCGAGTTTGAAATTGTGACCAAGTTTTAAAAAAATAAAAATTCTAAAATGTTAACTGTAAAGAGTTTGGCACATGCCTAACAGAAAACGTTTTCTTTGGACACATGTGGACGTATTAAGGTTACTAGTAAACTGAACTCATACTTCTTACATGCAGCCTCATATTCACAGACATTACATTTAATCAAAAGCCTGGGGAAGTGTGGCATATGGCCAATAAACCCTGGCTAAGAACTGTTCTTAGGCACAAAACAGTGCCTGGCTACAGCCCTTAACAGTGGTATTTTGGCCATATACTTCTAATCCTTAAGGTCCCTTAATGCTATTATAAATCTGTTACCAATTAACAGTAAAAAAGTGTATATGGTCTCATACCACAGCTTTCAGCCAATCAACATTCAGGGTTTGTACCACCTACTGTATAAAACACCATAAACATACACCTCTAGACTTAAGTATCCGATTGATCATGGTAATGTTATCAGATAATGAGGTTATCATTTAGCTAGGTAACAGAAACAATTTAGAGACAAGTTCAAGTTAGTCTCCTCACTGGAATATCCAGGCACCCTGTAAGATTACGACAGAAGAGATTGCAAGTTAAACATTCACTTATCATGACAATGTAGTCATGTTGGAGCACACAGTAACCAAATCTTTTGCAAGTAAAAATATATGTTTTGTTTTTCATTAAATTTTCCTGTATGGGCCCTAATGGTTATGACCCCAGTCAAAGTAGTAGTTGCCTCTGTCTGTACCTTCTTCCCCGTGGGGACGCTGCCAGTGAAGGACACCTTGGCCACATTGGGGTGGTTACAGAGCAGGGTTCCGGTTTCCGCCCCACCCTGCACCACATTGAAGAGTCCATCAGGTACCCCAGCCTCTTTGTAGATCTCAGCCAAAATCACAACAGTCACTGGGGTGAATGGAGAGGGCTTGAACACCATGGCATTACCTGGGGAGAAGGAAAATCAGTAAGACAGAGGAAAGAAATTGTTTTACTCATAATTAATCAGTATGAAAATAAATAACTCTAGACTAAAAGACATCCAGACACAAATAGCCAAAAATCTATGATAGTAGATGCCCTGGAGGATGAAGATTCATTTTTACGCTTTCATTCATAATATTAACACTAGTCTATCACACGAAAACATTTTTCTGCAACAAATACACACATAAAACACTTGAATTTTAATAAGTGTGAAAAACTGATAAAATGTGAGAAAGTCATTCGACAGTGGGATGGTGATCTGTGAACAACAGAGGTATTGGTAAACTTACCACAGGCCAGGGCAGGTGCAGACTTCCAAACAGCCACCTGGAAGGGGTAGTTCCAGGCCCCGATGCCCACACACACACCCAGTGGCTCCCGTCTGGTGTAAGCAAACGATCCACCAGGCAGCTGGATATGCTGACCTGAACAGAATGAACGGCAAACACTGCTAAGGCTCTCTGGCTCAGTGATACTATACTGGGGTTAAATCATGTATTGACTTGTATCTTTATTAGATACAGTAGAAGTTCCTCAACAATGTTCACAGGTCATTCTTGAATTACGGTGCTAACGCTGTCCCTTGACCTTGCCATTAAAAAATCATAGTAACAAAAATACTGGGGCCTGTGAATGCAGTGAGGACATGTTTTGGGGGATTGCGATACTGTGATTATGTATTAGCAACTTGCATCAGTCTGCATATGAAGAATCTAAACTAGAATTTAGTCTAGACAGAATTAAGTCCAAACGGGCAAGAGACCCACTGCTGGGCACCTAGAAATAAACAGAATATAAAGAATATAATTGATGTCAAAGTGCTATGCCAAGATGTTAACCATATTTGAGGAATTACCTTCTGTTAGAGATCCACTAAAGTAGTGGAGTTGGAATTAGTTTAGTCAGAGTTTTAGAGAATAAGTATGTATTCATTAGTGTACCCACCTGCAAGTGTGCCAGCCATGCCAGCGTAGTACTCTATGGTCTGCCAGGAAACATCGATGTCCACCTGGGCCTCAGTGATAGACTTCCCATTGTTGATAACCTCCAACTTGGCTATGTCGTCTCTTCTCTCCTGTTAACAGCAGTGAGGATATTTCCGTATGTCGGCAATACAATGTGATGTGGGTCAATATTTATGAAATGGGTGTTTGCCAAGCAGAACTATTATACTGAACAAAAATATAAAACACAACATGTAAATTGAACATGAACTGGAATAAAAGATCCCAGAAATATTCCTTGCGCTTAGAAAGCATATTTCTCAACTACTGTGCACAAATTTGTTTACATCCCTGTTAGTGAGTACTGACTAAATTACATATATGAACTGTAACTCAGCAAAATGTTTGCAATTGTTGCGGTTGAGGTTTGCAAAGGTTGAGGTTATATTTTTTTTCAGTGTAAGAGAGAAAAAAAATTGATGCAGAAATAAAAATGTAGCTACACATGGTGAGCAGTTTATTACACCTCAATCACATCTGCATCATCAATCCACAAACGTTTAAGTATGAATCAACTGGGTCAATTAAAAATAATCTGGCCTCTGAGTGTATAAAGATAGCTACTTCAGATGGATTCATAATAAAGCTCAAAGAGATACAAGATATGAAAATCAAATGCAATAATGTAACATGTACTATATAAAAGCCCTTTATTCAACACAGACAACAGTGATGCCAAGTTTGATTTGTGAGATTTAATTTGAGCTGTTTAGAAAAGAGGCAGGTGCAAAGCCTGTATATTCATGTTGATCAAATTGGTTGAGTGTTCAGAAGAGGGTGAGCTAAACCTAAAGTATCCTGAATGTGTGTAAAATAACATAAGTGCAGAAAGTGATCCAGATCGTTAACTTTAGAAAGAGGTTTCCAGAGTGGCAGGGAATGGGCTAAAACTCTGTATCTGCAACCACAGCCTAACAACTAATTAGGATTGCACATTCTCAACCACAGTGAGTTGTTGCGTAACGCAGCTCCACATTAATGGCACTAATCCCAGCAATGGTCATTTCAATGAAAGCTCAAGGTAACTATTGAGGACATTTGCTTCTGACTGCAAGTGTGCAGAAAGCCATCTCTACAGTAAGCCTTTTGGTTGCCAGAACCTTCCCTGTGTTGTTGATTTTGCACATTTAGACTATTTCTAATAGCAACGCCATATACATTATTGCAAGCCATATATTTTATTACAGACAATGTGATGTGACGTCACATGACAGTCTCACCCTGATGATGCGAGCAGCTTCCAGCATCACACGTGCCCTCTCCATGCCTGCCATCTTGCTCCACTTCAGGTAGGCAGCATGGGCACTCTGGATGGCCTGGTCAACCTCCTCTTTCCCACACGGAAACATGTCACAAAGCTTACGCCCTGCATACACCACAGTAAGCCGACAAAGACCTCATAACTTGAACAATGAGCCAATGAAACAATACGTGGAAATTGTTATATACATCGGGGCATGTTGAAAGTTGTTCAGTAAACTCTTGCTGAACCCAGATAGTTAAACTCCAATTAAAACTAAGCAATATTCTGAACCTTGATCTTTAAATTCCATGCATTGCTCAACTGTTGCTCAACTGTCTGGTCTTTATATGGACTGGAACACAATATGCACCAATATGCACAGATGTAGCCTATTTTGCAAACAGCACTCTGCACGGTAATGCTTGAAAACCATCCTTGATGTTGCCTATGGTGATCCAGCGTTCTATGCCACTGCTTACAGTGTAGGAATACTGCTGAAGCATAGGTTACAATCTAAACTATATTTTAGACATTGTTAAGCACAGCAAAGGCTAAACACAGGACTAAAGTGATCAAGCTGGAGGTATAATGCATAGGAGTGAATGAAAGCAAACCTATCAGCCTCAAGTGTTAGCACCATCAAACTCAAATATATAATGTATAGAATTAGTCATAATCCCCATAAAACCTTGCAGCAAAACTGGAAAAGCGACACTTTGCGTTCTTTCACCATTTCTTCCATAGTTTTTTTTATCCACTTCAAATAATGTGTTTCATGCAGGCTTAATTTGTAAATATAGGCTTAAATTGTAAAATATATCAAATTTTGCCAGGTTTATGACGCCTAGAACATTTCAATCTAGACTGCGAAAGAATTATTTTTCTCGCGTCTACTTGTGCAGCTCTGGTAAAATTAGCTGATACACTGTCAGAAAAGTCTTATTGTAATTGTGAAATTTATGCAGATACAATTGCCTACCGGGGGCCAAGTGACGTCCGACCGTTCATCAGTCGGACGCATCGGGGAAAGCGTCGTCCATCCGTGCATGATTATCACTTGCGATGGAGCACGCGTCATCTGTTTGTTCCAGATACCGTCCCGCACTTAAAAATTATCAACACCCCCTGATCAAAACATGTTCAGGGAGGGCGTGCACCTTGTCTTTTGGGACAGTCATATTTTTTGCTCTTCACCCCCCAAAACCCGCACCTCAGTTTAAGACTTACAATAAAGTAGAATACTTTCTAAGGATGTTTCTTAACTTTTTTGACGACCAGGTATTTTTTGCACCACTCAATGAATGTATAGCTTAACCAACAGCATAATAAAATTTAGACAGTATCATGAGGCAAATTTTTCTCGACGGTACAAACCAGTTGCAGGCTCGTAGACAGGCTCCGCATGTGTCCCTTCCTTGGGTTTGACTCTGCATCCACCCCAGAAATTCAGGCAGTCTGTCACCACGATCTGGCCGGTGGCGGCACCTTGCATTAACTTAAGAAACTGGGCCATGACGATCGACTGTCTAATAAAACAGTGCGTGAATACAAAATAATATATCGCGAACACCAACTTCCAGCTCCTACTTCTCCGTAATCTTTGGAAAGTATAATATCGCGTGATTTGCTCAATAACTCGATTGACAAACAAGAGACCCGCCCCCAGTGTTTGCAGGCCCGGAGATTTACCGTAAGGAGAATGTTTTCGGCACAACACCAGCGTGTCCGGACAACCCTGGGTGGTATTCCATCAACACAGCTAATTAAATCTGCGCTTATTTGAAAAAGCCCGGTTTGAATGAACGCCAACTTTCATTTAAGGCTCAAGCCGTTCCATTAACACAATGTAGCCGTGTCTTGTCTACGTTAACTCAAACCAGGCTTGAAACAAGCTTGCACTGTGCACGCGCACCGAGTACGTAGCAACCAAGAACAAGCGATCGTTGAAAAGATAATACTATTTGTCGCAAAGGAGCGAAAACTAGAGCGGTGTTCTTCTCAACAGCGGAACAAACCCTGTTGGTGGAAATTTATGAAGAATTTAAAAGTGTCATCATCAAAGAGGGCAATACTGCCGCAATTAACAAGGCGAATGAGATGGCTTGGCAAAAAAAATTGCTGACAGATTAAAAGAGTAAATTATACTAGCCTACTTATTGTTTATTTTTTAATAAATTAACATTCAGATCACTAGATAAGACTGGCTATATTATCAGCAGGCTAAATAATATCAGATGTATGATCAGTCAAAATTATGTTGTAGGCTAACTTATGAGAACTGAAATTACTACAATGCATTTACTGTTAATTGGCCTAATTCGGTGAGGCTTGAAGCCTTATTGACCTAGAGCTTATTGACCAACAGCTTCAATATTAGATATCAGGCAACTTCCATTGCAGATCATCTGACAGCATAGAGGGTGACCAATGATGTGGCACACTTTGCTTGGCAGAGCATTAATTTAAAATTGCTCAGCATGACTAAGAAGAGTTGATGCAGTGGTGTCTTTCAAAATGTAAATTCCAGTTGCGAATTATCTCAAAATTGCTCACATTCCAGAATAATTTTTTTAACTGGCTCTGACATTGTGTGAGGTATCAAATCAGGTTTTGCATAAGCCTTCTGCAGCTACAAAATAGTGCTATCACATACTTGATAAGGAAAGGAAATTTTATGATTGATCTGTGCTGATAAGGTAAAGTGAAACATTATCTCTGTTCAGTACAGTTACTACTTTGTGTGAGGCCAACATTAAAATTGACATTTCTGTGAACAACTGCCAGAGTAATGGGATTTAAATCCAAAGTTTTGACATCAAAACGAATTTGTTCTGTTTTCACAGATGTGCACATTTCATCCAAATCCAATTATTACTATTCTGCCTGACACTGTATGGACAGATGCCCCCAGTAGATACCTTTATGTTTACGCTATGGAAAGATTTCCGATTGAGACAGTCTGCCTCCACAGGTCCAGATGGGGACTGGTGTGTACATGGGTAGTCTATTGCACCTATAATGTTGGGGAAGCCTGAAAAAGAGGATTACGTTAATACAGAAGCCTGTCAAACTGTAGGCTACTTAACATTTATTTTAACTGTCACATACCTGCAATTGAATAAAACACCTCCTTGATTCTTTATGTTTCAAGATGACCAGGGAAAGTGATGAAAATATTCAGGTACTGCTTTAGAGCAAGGCATACCCTTATTCCCCGGCATGCAGTTGCCTTTGCAAGAACGTCTGCATCACCAACACTGTACAAGAATGTCCCACATGCAACGAAATGCAGAGCTATGCAGACAGACTGAACAGTGGTCAAGGCTTGACTACGGTGAGTGTGCTTCCTTATGTGTGGTTCCACCAGACTGCATGGGTAAACTTTGCTGGGCCTAATGAACCTGTACCGCTCCCACCCGTACTCATCTGGGAAGCCTAGTGGAGAACTTCTGTCTCTGAAGACCCTTGGGGCTGGTGGTGTAAATGCTCTGTGTAGAATCTGAACACCTTCATCTACAGGGTTGAGAAATGGACATTCCATATTTGGTTGTAACTGGCTGGTCTTTAGATGCACTGCTTATGCAGTCTAGGCCTATGTCAGTTAACCTATTTGCTTTTGAATACAGTGGTAAGACGTGATTTTCTTAACTTGTTTATTTTCATGAATGACCTTTGGAACTAAATTAAACACTTAAATTCATGCTTGGTCATACTGACAGAACGTGTGTTTCCGAACACGGACAGGACAAAGTGATGCGAGCGCGAAAAGACACGGAACGGTCTTTTGGGATTCTTCCCCCTTTTGGAAATTATTTGAAACACAGCTAAATTTTGCTTGACAGTTAGCCTGCGAGGGGCTGGATAGTTCAGAGGTCTAAGTTACATTGGTTACTGAGCATGGTCTCATAAACCACAGTAATGGTACGGAACTCTCACATAAATGAGCACAACTTACCGAAATATTATTGGATTTTCCTTTATCTGCCTTAATGGAATACCCCCATTTCATTGTCTGTATGGCGTTAAGGTGCTTACGGCCATTTTCTAGTGTCGAGTGTGTATTACATTTTGGGTTGAACATACTTTTTTAGCCAGAAAGAAACATCAATCTTCCTGCCTAATTTACACTTACGAGAATAAAAAGGCCATGCGAACTCCTACACATGGAACCTAGATATACTGAATTGAAACGGTCAATTTAGTAAATGTGTAAATCAACTATAAATTCAGTGTCTATCATTGTATGTAACTTCGTGTAGAATTTGTGATTTTCAAACACCGGTCGCGATAATACATCAACTACATTTCAGAGTAAATAAACTCAATATTTACTATACAATTAGAGGTGATTCTAATGCACAAAAGTTATTTTGCAGACAAACGTCATACACCCAAAAACTCTGCAGCTATTACAAAAGAGCTCACCTTCTATACTATTGTGTACATGGTTGCTTGTTTGAGCTGTTCTTGCCATAATATGGAGTACTAAAGTACGAACATAATGATGGTCTTTTATATATCAACCCTACTTATCACAATGCAACTTATTGGCTCAAATTGATAAAACAAACGAATGAAGCTGGTTGAGAGAATACCATGAGTTTGAAAAGATTTCATGAAGGAAAAGGGTGGCTACTTTAAATAATCTAAAATATAAATGTATTTTGATTTGTTTACACTTTTTGGTCACTACATTATTCCATATTTGTTATTTCATAGTGTTGATGTCTTCACTGACAATCTACAACTACTAAAGAGAGAGAGAGAGAGATCACGAGATATCTATAAATAAGAGTGGATGTATTAAAGATGATGTACTACACAGTACATTCTTTCATGGTCCAGAGTTTATGATGTAAATAACTAAAATTAAATCTAACACTTAACCTCTTAGTCATTGTTTAATCTAAAATCTATTGGGCTGGAATTCTGAACCATTAAACAAAACTTGTGTTCACATACTTGTTGACCGCACTGTATGTCCTTTCTGTATTTCTGTCAAAATGTAAACATATTTGGTTAGTGCAGAGAATCTCGCCCCAGTCTATTTTTCAACCCATTTTGATAATACATTTCTTTCACGTCAGTCCAATTCGGGTCCAATTATCGATTTCTCACACCGTGTATTGCATCGGCGGCAAGGAAGGGACATTTAATGGAAATTACTGGTTAGGCAGTAGCTTTTTTCATTTAACGAATAAACACAGTCAGATTATTTTATTCTGTACTTTCACCCTCACAGTTTTTTTTGTATAGGGCAATATGTATTTCATATCCATTGAGTTACATTTTGGCCAATGGTATGAGCGCAGTAACATGCCAGCAACAATTGCAAATACACAGTGCCCCTTGATTTTTTTGCGCATGTTTACTCTATAGTCTCCTTGACATTTCCTACAATACATTCACTGCGGCGTATAGAATATTTTTTTCTGTATGAGTCAATATGTATTTCACATCCATTGAGTTACATTTAGGCCAATGGGATGAGCGAAGTAAAATGCCAGCAACCATTGCAAATACACAGTGCCCCTTGATTTTTTTGCATAAAATCACTGTACAGAGTCTCCTGAACATTTCCTACAATACATTCACTGTGGCGTATAGAATAGTTTTTTTTCTGTATGAGTCAATATGTATTTCATATCCATTGAGTTACATTGTGGCCAATGGGATGGGCGGAGTAAAATGCCAGCAACAATTGCAAATACACAGTGCCCCTTGATTTTTTTGCACATAATTACTCTATCCACTCTCCTGAACATTTCCTACAATACATTCACTGCGGCGTATAGAATAGTTTTTTTTTGTATAGGGCAATATGTATTTCATATCCATTGAGTTACATTGTGGAAAAAGAGGGTGTGGAAAATATTGTGTTGCTAGATGTAGCACACCATTCCCCATGATTAAACAGGTTTGTCTTATTCTACACATTCTCCTGAACATTTCCTACATTGCTTTCTCTGTGGAATATTCAATAGTTTATGAGCTATGAGGCAATATGTATTCCATATTCAGTCATTGGCATTGTCTGAATTTTGCCCTTGGAACGTGT